>PVJD01010533.1:0-52872 GCA_004026545.1 Mormoops blainvillei | reverse complement strand
GCAAGCCACCATTTATTTATTGTACTAGAACAATAAATAATAATAAAACAACACCCTCCCCAGTAAGAACAAAGAAGGTGACCTGTGAAGTGAGAAAAATTACCCTAAATGACTTATCTTTCTAAATGTTAAAAAAGATTATTAACACATGAAAATTAACAACAGAAAGTATCAAGGTCAACTCAAATGCAAAGTTATTAAAAGAAAAACAATAAGGAATAGAACAATATCATTATAGACCATGAAAGTTTCTAAAATAATAAAAACAAATGACAAAGACATTGTCAAAGATTTAGATTGAATTTGCAATGTATTCTTTTAATATGAGCTAAAAGACACTCAGAAAGTAATAAAATCTATGAATAAACAAAATATACACAGATTATAAAACATCAAAAATGAGGTCACAGAACTAAGGGAAGAATCAGTAAAAGAAAAGATTTCAAAAAGAACATAAAGAATGAATTCAACAGATAATTTCTTAGTATAATTAGAAGATAAAAATATTAAATGAAAAGTAAATTTTAAAAAATATATATAAAAATTTGAGGAACATAGACAAACATTGAAACTAGGCAAAGAAGATTCAATGTATGAACTGAGGATTCCTGAAAAATAAAACAAAAATAAGGGAAACAAATTATATCATAAACTATAATTCAAGAAAAATTTTCTTAAAAAAGTGTTTTGAAACTACATGGAAAGATCATACAATAGAGACAAAACAATCAAAGTCAAAGCATATCCAAGTAAAGTCACTACACTGAAGGAAATAAAACTTTTGGGCCTGTAGTAGGGGAAAAGCAGCAGGTAATATGTATTGGAAAGAAAGTCAGATTAACATCAGACTTTTCAGTAGCCAGAACATTATGCCAGAAGACAAGAAAATATTTAAATACTTCAGAAAACATATTTAAGAAAGAATGAGAAAAATGTAAACCAAGGATTTATATCAAGCAAAACTTACTCTCAAGTGTAAAGGACACAGACCTACATTTACCAACACACAGGAATACAAAGATTATCCCCTTGAGTTCTCCCTGAGAAATCTCTAAAACTTAAATTTTAGATAACCAATATAACTGCACAGCCACCAACATGATAACAGGTGGTAATCATTAGACATATACAGGGTAAAGCAAAAGTAGGTTTCCAGTTGTGAGTACACAAAGCACAGCTTATTCTTGTATTATTTAATAATTATTATATTACTTTTCGTATAAATAATTTGACCAACTTGGCCTACTTTGGCCAACTTCCATATGTACCTATAGAAATAAGTCTAAATGGAGAATGAACATCAAGGTGTATTGTATACATGGTCAGTAATAGGCTTAGAATATAAAGACATGACATTAAAAATTGCCAAAGATGGTGGTGGGACCTCGATATATGTAAAAACAAAAGAAATATTCATACAAAGTTGCCCTAATTCGTAAGACACATTACCTAAGAGTTTCAGTAATTTCTTAGGAGAAATAAGTTGAAGTGGTATTAAAATCAGATGATATAATGCAACTAGTTATTGTGTATAATTATACTGAAAATCATTGTTTAAAAAATGTATATAATTTTCTTTTCATGTTGTGGGTTCTCATCCAATCTTCTTGCTATTTTCAGTATATTTGTGGAAAGATTTAGAAATTGCAAGCAAGAGTTCTTAGTCACTCTTTTGAACATTCTTGTCCTTTTTAAATTGTGTTTGTACCCCAGCAGGTGTTTTGGTACATTTTTTTAAAAAAACAAGGCTTTAATAGCCTACCCACTTTTACAATTCAATGATTTTATGATTTAGCAAAACACTGCCTACATGCATTCACACATATTGAATTGTTTTAGTATCACCAACAGCTTAATAAAAAACAAACAAAAAGACCCCTCCACATTTTGAAATAGTGAATTTTGTTTAGGGAATAAAAACACTATATAAGTATCCAAGATATATTTTTATCTATATATTTGAACTACCTTTTAAATAACTCAATACAATAAATATTAGTTAATAATTTATGGATTTTTCTTCATAGCAGTAGCTTTACTAAAAACTTTTTAAAAGAATAAAACAAAGAAATAAATATTTTATTAATAGTCTCAGGAAATTTAGGTTAATTAATGTTTAGATGAACTCAGAGGATTATACTGTTAAGTGTATACAGTGCAGTGTCTAAATAGTCATTTTTAAGTCCTTGTTTTAATTCCAAAGTCTGTTATGATACCAATTGTATAGAACCCTACTTGCTGTATCTATGATAAACTCTTAGAAAATTACATGGTAAAGCAGAATCTGAGTTTTTCAGAGTCTAATATTTCTAAGGAGAATTATATCAACTCTTGAAAAATTGTTAACAGATCAAGTCTAACCTCCAGTGAATTGAAAATTTTTATTTGAAATGAAAATTCATCTGATAGGTCTGAAATGTATAAATATCTGGTTATTTTTCTGGCAGACAACTTTAGTGAAATCTTACACTTCAGTTTTTACAGGGGCTAGAACATTAATCAATGTCTACTGAAGCTTATATCTGACAGAATAAGAAAATCAAACATTAAAACAGTAAATCAAGTTGAATTTGAAGAAACAGAATGTTGCTTTACAGTCCAAATGACAACTACATAATTTAACCATAAGAGGTTAGTACCACAACATTTTATTTTTGCTGGACAGCATAAATGTAGGGAAAATAGGTCATAATTATTATTTATACAAATTAAATTATTCAAGGAAAAATGTCTATAAAATTTAAAATAAATTCAAAAATGTATTTTAACATTACTTTATTATGGCATTTCAAGCGTCTCATTTATCCTGGTACTTACTATTAGGAAAAATAAACTCAAATGTTTGTAATTTAGTTCTATTATTGTTCAAAGTATCAAATTAAAAGGAAATATTTCATTTTCTCATATATGCTGATTGAGTAATGATGAACATTGGACAGTCTGAGTCACAAATGCATGTCTCAGCATAGTAAAATGATTTATTCCTGCAGTAAGTTTGCATATGCCATGGATCCCGTATATTTTTATATTACTATAGGTACAGATAATATATCCCTAATATAATATGGTTAATTTCTTAGCATTATTTCTATCATCAAGCCCCACATTAAAAAAAGTTATTTTCTAAATAACTCTAAACATCCTAAGTAAAATAAACTATGCAAAACAGCTAAAATGAAATGAATGAGTTCTGCACTTTTGTACAAACTTATATAGAATTTCTTACATACAAACTTACATAACACTTCAAGGACAGGTCAAATTATCTACATAGTTAAATAGTTTAATAAAAAACAACAACAACAAAAAACTCCACACTGCCCCTCCTCCCCTCTTTTTTTCCCTTAGAAAATGACTTCTTTTTCAGGTAGGGTAGTGACGATAACAATATTATTTACCATTAATTGAATCTTTATAATCCATGCTATATCACTCTAATTGCTTCATGTTTGTTTTCTCTTTGTACTTCAAAACAAGTTTGTGAAAAGCTATTATCATCACAATGTTAGAGATGGAAAACCTGAGATTCAGAGAACTAACTTATTGTTCAAGGTTACATACCTAGAAAGGAATAAAATTATGATTCGGTTTTAGTTTTGTGAATCCAAATTTGTGGGACTTACCCTGTACAGTTCTAGTGAACACACAATTAGCAAATTGCTGATCTCTCTTCCTCTCATGGTGTTCTGTCTAAAAGACCTGCTGACTACTTCTGAGATCAGGTACCTGTGAAGCAGTAGGCGATTTGCGGAGGAGAGACAGCTGTTAACTACATCTGAATAATAGGTGTTCCTTGAAACTATCAGAAATTGGTTTCCTCATCCAAGAAACCCCTCTCAGATATTCAGACTGTCCTTTGGAGCTCAGCTCTAAATCCAGCAGTAAGCTGAACTGGGAGTCAAAAGTCAGGAAATAGGCGCCTTAAAAGGAAAAACAGTAAGTCTGTCTAAGCCGAGGTAGACAGAGAGGTAAAGCCCAGAGGTAATGATCAGTGAGTATATGGGCTACCTACGTTCACTTAGAGACATATGTGATGTCAAGCATAAAGAAGAGTCTGGCACAACTCCTCTGGCCCTTCTCATGTGTCACTAATAGGCCAGGATCTGTTAGCCCTGGGTCTGAGTGTGAACAAACCTGCAGATGATTAATAATTTAACAGTCGACTCTGTGTGTTCGCAGCTTCTGCAGAATGACACTCTCACAAAAAGTTCACATTTTAGTTAAGGGATGCATTTACAAGATAGCTGCTTGAATTAAGGTCTCAAATCTGTCACCATTAAAGAGAGAGGCTGTAGAACTGGAGCTCCAACCACAAATTGGGGAACTGCTTAAATGTTTGTGATATTCCAAAAAAACCACCTGGAGGACTAGCAGAGGTGGACATGCCATTTATTACTCACATTACAGGGGGGTGTGCTGACAGCTGGGCGGAGGGAGGCCAGTGTACTCCCCTGTAATGTGAGTAATAAATGGCAGGAGACCCCACCTCCTCCAGTCTGAGGCTTCTTATAAGGGGTCTCAGACAAAGGAGGCACGTGTCCTATCCATGACTCTAAAGTGTATTACCTTAGCGTGTAAAAGGTCAAGAAACAGTCATAGGACAAGAAGCTGCTCTCAAAAGGAAATGAGGAGAGAGTTACAATCCATTTCCAAAACAATGCACATTCCTTCTGGCTGGTGACCCCTTGATCAGCCCTCAGTCATGGGGAGGGGAAAGGTCATGTCCATTGACCTCAGAGAGACAAATAGGAAATAAAATATTCACAGCTATGCTATTGGTTGCATTAGTACTCTGATTGAACATTTAAGCTAATCATGCACAGAAGAAAATGCTCTTGGTTTATGGATAAAATTGCATGGTTTACAAATAGGAAAATGTAAGAGTAGCTAATAAACACATGGATAAATCATTGTTAATTAAGTTAGGTAATAATAGGAATTTTTAAACATAACTACAACTTTTTAACTTTCTTATTCCATATCAAAATTAAAATTAACTTTGTAGTATTATTAAAGAGGCACGTAAACAAAAGCCTGGTCCTTGATAAGACTGTATCCCTTTCTAGATTAATGTCCTGTAGAGAACCAGTTTTCTTATAAACACATTTTTTCAAGCCTCAACAACATGGCAGTTGTTTTTACTTCCTTGATTCCACCTCACATTTAGAGTACCTATAGAAAGGTGAAAATTTTGCCATTCTCTATTTACAAGAAAACAATTTCAGATTAATTTTTAAAATGCTTTGACATAATTTTAATGTTTCTAGAAAAAATGAATATATGTTTCCCTCTGATGATTGCAATTGTTGTACTTTCCCTTATAATTAAACAAGCAATGCTTAATAGTCACAGATGAAAAACTGTCAGAATATTATGTCATCAGACTTCCTGTAAACAAGGCCTTTTTGTAAATTTCTGACTGATTGAGGAAGTGGCATTATTGAACCGTAATTGATTTTCTCTTTTCCATTTTGTACAGCCCAGTAGTTATTTTGTGTGGTATGTTACTCTAAAATGATTCCTTAATTTAATTTTTTGGAATCAAAACAGCCTTATTGTAGCCTAGCTGTCCCACATATTTATTTGCCTGCACGCACTTGATGTTTGCAGTCACATTTGGAATTTCATCTCAAACTGTTATTTAATCATTTACAGTAAACAAGTTCCAAAAATGAAAACAGGAGCTGATCAAAAATATTACAGTGTAAATTAAATAAAAACGTATTTGTTAAACCATCTTTCTTTAAGATAGTTTCCCTACAGATCAACTGTTGACTGAGAAAGTTATATTACACTATAGCAAAATAGGAGACGTAGAAACAAAGCAAGATTGCCAAGCCAAAAAAAAAAAATGCTATTAAAATAATGCCTTGAAAACACATTGGAGGTTAAGGGAGTGCGACTAAATCTGATATTTAAATTGACCTAGGAACATGCATAAAGGATCCATGGACATAGGCAATGGGGGAAGGATGGAGGGTGGGAGGTGGGGAGGGGTGGGTCTGGGGAAAGTGGTGGCAGGAAAATGTTGATGTGGGGATGATGGGATGGGGTGCAGGGTGGAGGGGATAAGACAACTGTAATAGCATAATCAATAAAATATACAAAAATAAATAAATAAATTGGCCTAAGCCACTGAGGGTATTTATATGTAAATGAACGAAGTTCCAAGTATGGACTGGTTAAAAACCCTAAGTAATAATTACATTGCTTATATTATAAAATGCATGCAATACAGGCTAATTGACATCTATTATAAATAACTCAGGATACAAATTTAGGTATTTTTTTGCTCTAAGTAAAAACTAATTATAAAGAAAATAAGTTAATTTGATAACTAAAGTGGTCAGAGTGTAGTTCACTAAATTATTTTGATGTCAAGGAGTTTGGTTTCTTATGAGAAATGCATTTCATTTAATACAAACTGTCACAGGTGCAATGTCCAATATGTTAGCCAGTAGCCACGTGTGGCTGTTGAGCCCTTTAAATGTGGCTAGTGTAAGAGAAAGTAAATTTTCTAGTTTGCTTAATTTAAATTTAAAAGCAACCATTTCAGTTACTTGAAATATATAAATATATATTTTCAATCTTAAAATTTTATAAAATGCAAATATAGTAAATTGAGTAATTCCATGGAAAACTGGATATCAAATTAAGATGCCCTCCAAATGTAAAATACATATCAGGTCTTAAAGACTAAGTTAGAAAAAATGTAAATACTTTTAATATTGATTTACATATAATAATGTTTTGGATATATTTGGAAATAAAATATAAATATTAACTTCGATTATTTTTTAAAATTTTTAATGCAGCTATTAAAAAGTAGAATTACACGTGGCTCATGATATATTTCTATTAGGTAGTGACAAGAGAGGAAGAAATCTGCAGTGTAGGTGATGTACATATATTGTTAGCAATATATTTTAGGACAATCTATTTTAAATTTACCTATATTTTTCTCTTATTTCCATGCTCACTTTTTTTCCCATACTGTTCCCCAACAATCAGAAACTCTGACAATCCAAATCCACTCTTTTGACGGGAATAGAAAAGCATTATTGGGATAACACAAAGAAAGAGGATCGTAGAAATACCATAGACTTTTCTTACATTTTTATTCCTACCATTATTGACAACAAATGGCAATGAGATAAGCTTTTGAAATGGGACCAGTGAAGACTCAAAATAAAGGAAGAACATGAGGACTTTGTGGGGGAGAATTGATCTGCCCATAAACTCCCTTTCCTACTGGGCTCTGCAAGGTCCACGTTTTCTCCAAGGAGGCTGAGAGACTATCACCACGTTAACCATTAAGAGTATGATGAGGGAAGGTGTGCTTCACAGACGGAGATTCAGTCAGGCCAGCCCAAGAGTTGCAAGTTGTTGCCAGAGTAGTACTGGTGGTATTAGAGAATACAGGCCATCTGTGAGAACAGTTTGGGTGCTCCAGAATAATTAGAGGAAAGCTATAAACAACAACAACAACAACAACAACAACAACGAAATTGGTTTCCTTACCTTCTAGGAATTTAGCCAACATCACCCTTAACATGAATTTTTTCAGTCAATACTAATTTTAACAATTGTTTCTTACTCAATTCTGTTCTTATTGGTAGGTCTAATTCCCTATAAATGTACTAAAAATACAAAGCTTTTACAACTTCCCTCTCATGGCTGAAAGAGTGGCTTCTATTACTTACCTATTAACATCGGATATGATAATTTGGCATTGCCTCAGAATACTGGGGCTAATTTGGAGAGGTCAAGGAATCTATGAGCTGCATCAGACAATTCTGAGATGAAAGAATTGATTTTCTTGGGTCTATAAGTCCCCCAAAATCTCAAAATGTACCTTTATCAAAATGGTAATTTTTTTTGTTTTTTGTTTTTAGCTGTACATTGATTTAAAAACATAACAAAAACTATCAGCTAAGCCCTAACCTCTTAATAAGGTGACTAAAAAATAATGGAATGTGCTATTTCAGGATGAATGATAATATGTCTTAATAGTTCAAAATACCGAATTTTGGTTCTTTTAAACCTATTGATACCTTAGTTTCTCTGATTTATTTGAATTTCTTCAAATAAACTTAAAAACTTAAATTCTTCCCCTATATTTGCATATCCACCCAATCAGTGGAGTCTAATGGGCAAACAATAAACCAACCTGTACTAATAAACAGATTGAATTCTCTCACTTAAACCATAGCTATTTCCCAAGGTGGAGTCAAGGTTATGGTCCTCAAATACTCATTTTAATAGCAAAGCATAAGGTAGTAAATTCAATATTTGTTTCATCATAAGTATTATTTTAAATGGTCAGTATATTTTTATTAAGTAATATTATTATGTTGAAATGATAATAATGGAAATATTTTATGTGTTCACTGTATAAGGTACTGAAATGATCAATTTCAATATCTCAGTGACTCCTTTGAGCAATCTTTTTGTTAAAACTATTATTTCTATTTCAAAGTCCACAAAAGCAAGCTTAGCAAGGATCATAACTAACCTGAGGCGACTACTGGAACATGTGGGAACCTGGACTCTTCCGAACCTGTTTCCAAACCCATGCCCTCACCTATTATGTTATCCTGACTCTTTCAATATCCATCTATTAATATTTTATTGTAAATTAATAATATGTTATTTTATCTTACAAAAGACTGTGTGAAACTGAAACTTGTCAATAGTGCTTGGTTATTTAAAGACATTCTTTTATAAGCATGAGATTTATATTTGTTTTGTCCTATCCTATGTTCATTAAAAAAAATTAAGAGAGAGAGAGAAATTGATTCACTGATAAACATCACTTAAAGATAATTTTAAAGAACAAACTTTTACATTGTTTTCCTTGGTTTTGATTGTTAATATAATTTTAGGGTCCAAAATACTTGTTTTTAAAAATAACTTTAACTGATTTCTAATCAACATTTTTGTATTAATTTTGAGATTACTATACATTGGTCATAACGTCAAGAAACATGAACTTCTGGGAATATGAGGTTTCTTATGCTAAGAACTGCTGAAAAGTCTTTACTCCGCATTTGACATTTTATGCTCCTCTAAATGTATTCTAATGCATGGTCACGCTACCAAATGACTATCATTAGTGCTGTCACAGGCCACGGCTGTGGGAAGAGCATGACTAATGCTAAGTTATCGGCACTATCAGTGCAAGGTGTATTCTCATAATTTCTCAAACTGACCATGGAACCAATTTCCACTGATCCCTAAGTCATAAAACTTTACAATTACCCTGAGTTCATTAATAATGTATTACAATTCTCATTCTCAATCAGAGTTTAATCAGACCCATGTCTCACAGGAAGGTTGACAAGTAAGCCACAAAATTATCCACATAAATGGCAAGATTTATTTTCCTAACATAAATGATCTAACCTAGTCAAGCATAGTTAATAATAAAATCACTCTGAGATTACCATTCACCTGATTATCATACCAATTTTGGCCTTAAATCTCAACTTCTCCAATGGTGGAGGTTGTGAATATGGTCCATACAAATAAACTAATTTATATGAAAAATGCTCATTTTTCTATTGAAAAATACAGGACTGTGAATACATATAACATTGCTTGTTACTTATTTGCCATATGTACAAAACCAAATAGATCAATGTTGATGAGACAAATATTAAGAAGGAAAAAATATGAAAAAGTTGTAATTTTAGTTATAAATATCAAAATCCACAATAGCAAATTTCTACTTCAAGGGCAAAATCTCATGTATTAAGACACTTTTAAAAAGTTACTGCACTGGAAAATAAACATCTTGCCTTTATAGTGCATTTTTCCCAGAGTTTATTAATAAAATTATTTGGTGTTTTAATGATAAAAAATATATATATAATAAACAATTTCTGAATTCTTGAAATTATCTCTTCATTGTTACTGCCTACTCATTTTCGATGTAATATTTTTATCATGTTATAACTTGAAAAAGATACTTGATTTTCCTCACCATAAATATGTAAATTCTTATTTTTTTAGAAAGATTACCCATTGGATAACTAACTACATAAACATTTATTAATTTAAGAAATATATGCAAGAGTGTAGTTTCTTTGTTTTGGGCAGCTTGACAGAGGTAAACAGGTAAACAGATAAAAGTTAAATAAATGCACATGAGATTTCAGAAAAAAATATATATTGATAAGGGAAACCCTAGATTCTACTTCATGGCTGCTAGTAAAGAATTTTAATATCTTCTTCCAATTGTTTTATACTGTCTGTCTTAATAAAAATACATAGTTTAGAGTAGTTTTCCTTCTGGGCATAAACAAAGTTGTTGACACAATTCTGACAGCTCTATTGAAGCAGAGAACAGAATTGCATTCATTTATTCAATTTCCATAGTATTAAACTCACACATCCTTAAAAGAGGGGAAAATCTTCTTTAATAAATAATTAAAACAAATATGTCAGTATTTTATAATTTATTACTTAATTAAGGTAAACAAATCATCTGAATTAATCAAAAGTTTAAAAGGCAAATTTATTTTTCTGTCAATTAACTCTTAGTTAAATGATTAAAACTTCACGTTTCTTAAAATAACATTGATAAAGTTGATAGAAATCTATGTGAACATTCAATCTATGGCTCTTTACATGATGATGTAGAAGTTGCGATACATTTAGTATCATTAGTAAAATTGTATACATAATATATATTATTATCTGAGATGCATTAAAGTAACTACTACTTAATGTTTTAATAGTGATAGGGTAAATAAAATATACATCTAACATCACAAATATTATTTTGTAATGATGACTACTGCTTATTCAACCCTCTTCCTAAACATTTATCATGTCCTATTATTAATTTTATCTTCTTTTTCTTCCAACCACTGTAAATACTTCAAGATGTATAAACCAATGATATTGTGATTTTTAATAAATATATGTTTGGCTTTAGTCCAATATCTGTCACCTAACTCCTAAAATCCTTGAAATTTCCTGTGATAAGAGTGATAGGGGTGTCTCTTATGTTAATGAAGGTAACTTTTGGAATCCACCTGAGGAAGGGGTTTGTTTGCCAGGGGAGCCAACCATAAATAGAGGGGCGAAACTTTCGGTCCCAGCCCCTGATTTCCAGGGAGGGAAGAGAAGCTGGAGGTCAAATCAATCATACCTTTAAAATGAATCCTCCATAAAAATCCCCAAAGAGGAGGTTACCAAGAAATCCACGTTGGCCAACTTCAGTGTTTCCCTGAGCCACCTTGCTGGGCCCCAAACTCTATGAGGGCAGATGGTTCTTTGTCGATTTCTATCCTTTAGAATCCTTAGTGATAAATCTATATAATCTAGTGAGTTAAAGAGATTTTTGTGAGCCACTCTAGCAAGTCAATCAAACCCTAAGCGGGGGTGGCAGAACCTTCGATTTATAGCAGGTTCGTCAGCAGCACAGGTAATCTGGACTTGCGATTGATATCTAAGTTGGAGGACCTGTGGGACTTAGCTTTTCAACCTACAAAAGATGATACTCTCTCCAGGTAGATAGTGCCAGAATTTAGCTGAATTTTAGGACACCCAGCTGGTGTCAGAATTGCTTGGTAGCGTGTCCTCCCACATGCATTGCAATTGGATGCAGAACTCAAACAATTTCTAGCCAAGAAACTGTTTCTTTTGTTGAGCCTGGTCTCCAAAATATGCTTTTTTTTTTAAGGGATCTTATATAAAATCTCTTTTTTAATTGTGGGGCCAGTGGACATAGCTCTTCCCCCTCTCATGACTGAGGGCTGGTCAGGGGACTACTGGTCAGAAGGAATGTGTACTGTTTTGGGAATGGATTGTAACTCCCTCCTTCTCTCTCTCTTTTTTTTTTTGGCAGAGGGAGCAGCTTTCTTGTTCTGTGACCCCTTCTTGACCTTTTACACACTGAGGTAATGTAGTTTAGAGTCACTCGTAGGACATGTACCTCCTTTTTCTAGGACCCTTATGAGGAGCCTCAGACTGGAAGAGGGGTGGTCTCTCTCTTGCACTGACCTCAGGGTTTGTTCCCCTGTAACATGAGTAATGAACAGTATGTCCACATCAGCTAGTCCACAGGGAGGTTTTTTTCAGAATATCATGAACATTTAAGCAACTCCCCGTTTGGAGCTCCTGTGCTACAGTAATACAACAATACTTGTATATATTTAAGTAATGTATGCTAGGAGATTTGATAATCCTAGTATTTAATCAGAGGCTGCTGGTATTTCATAATTTATCTAATTGTGTATTACTCTAAGCCACATGCCAATATGTATTATATCCCTTAAAGATAAATGAAATATATACAGGAAGTCTTTAATAAAGACTGCATACTATTAGAAATACCTTTGCATCTAATAAAACTGCTCACAAGAAAACATTATATTTCTAAACTTTGGTTCGTCATAGGTAAACAACAGTTGATATTTCACAGTTAATTCAGGGCTCAGCTTAAATGATATACAGAGAACTATCTTGGCAACTAGGGAAGTGGTGATAGTATTGAATGCTGGTCTTCTCTATTCCAATAACTCAAAAGGTTCCCCAAAATAGCAAACCAACTCACCATCAACCTCCAAAAACAGGTTCTTTCTCACTGCAATGCAAGCCTGTTTGTTATGACAATTTCTGCTATATGATTATGTTTTTCCAGATATAAGTATACAAATTCTGGTGATTCATGCTCAAATGTTAGAGACAAATTGGTTGCAATTATTAATGAAGCCTGCACTTAGAACCCATGTCCTCATTCAGATTACCCATCTAAGTGCAGATTCACTCCCGCAACAGGAAATTCATGCCCAGCCTAGGAAAGTAAAACCTCTGGGAGTGAGATTTCATTAATACCATTTCATTTATATTTTTCAACATAAACTTGATCTGTCCTAGGAAATATTTTGTCAAAACTTTCTCTTCACTCTAGTGTATTTTATTGTCTGATATTCAGTTTTAAGTCTAAAGCCTCTTACCTGACATGTAATCAGTATACTAGGCCTTTTCCATATCTAAACTAATACGTCCTCTAATTTAAATGTTATGGAAGGGGAAATAATAATTTGCATCAAATTCTTCAAGCTTCTGGAAATATATGGAAGTTTTATTCCCCTTTAACCACCTATAATTTAAATACGATTTTTTTTCTGCTTTTAAACTTATCAGCATTTCTATGACATTAAATGTAGGTAAATGTATCTAATCATATCAGTGTTGTGAAAGCTTCAAAACAATTCTCAAAATAAAATTAGTATTTTTGGAAAGAAAAAACTAAAACACTTAGCATTCTAAAAGGAGAAGGAATGTGAATCAAGAAAGTAAGCATATAGTACCATGGGCATCATCAGAAATGAATGAAAACAAGTGTGGGTCGCTGGGACCAAGGATAGGTTAGGGCAGGGTTTACCAATCCCAGGCTATATTTCTAGGACAAGCATATAGGGATTTTTGCCTTTCCTGAATTGTTAGAATTCTGAGAAATATTGGAATCAACTATTAGAGGTGTTAATTAGTTGAGAAAATGCCATTTGACTTTTCAATCAGTTGACAGAAGGCAGTGGTAAATAAACAATTACTAGAAAAGCTGACAGTCATGACAAAAGCTAAAGGTAAAAGAAAAGCTGCAAAGTCACTGTGGCACCAGGCATCCTTAACACTCTGACATAACTCAATTACTGAGACTGCATTCATGTTCAGCCTGTGCTATAATTACCACATTCAATCAGAGGGTATTAGTAACCCAGAGCACCTGTGAGTGGTCTCATATGAGGAGCTACATCTATTTCTCAACATTCTTACTCATCTAATTTTCTTTTTGATGTTTTACCCATTAATTAATCTTTGAATCCCCTTTCAGTGGAAGATGCATCCATAGTTCTACAATTTTCCACCTTAAAGGAATATATTAGATTTGATTTTGTATTTTCCATAGTGGAAAGTAGAAAGCCTATTTACTTAGGAAATATTAAGTAAAAAAATTTTTAAAAATGAAAATGGAATAAAAATAAAAAGTCAATTCACAGTAAAGGCTGATGAGGCCTTTGAAAGTGTGCGATAATTCCAACTCACTTGAAAGGCATTATAATGTATGGATCCAAAACATGAAGCTGTTTTTTCTGAGATTTTTTTCTTCTACTTACTCTTAAATATATTTGGTGATTGGCTTAACATTTTTATGTTGTTGTGTTTCTCTGGTTTTTGAACTGGAAATAATAATAACTCCTTATAAATTATGTATAATAATAAAATGTTTTATAGACACAAAGTAGAGCAAAGGGTCTAGCACAGAGTAAATTTGCAATGGCATTTATTTATGTATTTTAAAAAACCTTCTTGGAGTTGCTATTTGATATAAAATATCCTGTGCTTATTTTTTGTTCTTAAAAATAAATTGTACATAATTAAACATATATTTTAGGGTATAAGAAATAAGTGAACTCTAACTTAGATTTTAATATTTTATTTTTCATATTCTGATTAACAAATTTAATATTTTCTTTTAATTGTCAGTTTGCATTATGAATCAAGAAAAACTTAATTAAAAGGGTTAGACAATTAAAACACATTATGATTAAAAAATAATCTGAGGGCAATTGAACTTTATGTAGTATTTATGATCTCAATTTCATAGTTTCTTAAAACACCAATATTAATTTTCAGAGTTTGACTGAGTTTCTATTTCATTTTGATTTTGCTTTTGATTATTTTGGTTACTTAATGTAAAGGTTGATATAGGAAATTATTTTTTTTGTTACTAGTTCATTATTTTGTTACTAGTTTATTTGTATTTATTTTGATACTAGTTTATATTTGTTGTGGATTGTTTGATCTAATCTGTGTAAGAATATACATATTAGAATACAAAAATTCAATTACCAGAAGAAAATAATATAATATTTTGCTCTTAAGTGTATTATACAAACTCTAAAAATAAAATTAATAAAACTGTATCCAATCCAGTCAGCCCTGAATTAATGTAAAATTTGTAGTATTAAACAAAGTTGCAAAGATCCATTCTGTTAAACCAGAAACTTTGTACATTCTGTTAAAACAGAAATGTTGTAAAGATAATCCAATAATGAAATTCCCAGAAAGGCAGAACTGTCTTCCTATATTTATTAGAGTATCCTACCATTATGACTTGTTGTAACATGAAGTATAAAGTGCTTATATATTTACCACCACTTGTAATTATTGTATAATATGAACTATCATCATAGTATATAATATGCAAATGTAAACACAAAAATTATACATGTTATTTTTATATCAAAATTAGTTTACTTCCAATTTTTCACTCCACTAATTTATTTTAATCTTATCTTTGTTAGCGTCTTTTATTAGGCATTGAGTAATTAAACTTATGAAATACAGCCAGGCATAGTTCCTTAGATGTCATGGTGTCATATATTCATCAACCTGAACATTTTGCTTTGTATATCCAAGCACATACATGATAAACTGACTGCACTGACCAATAACTGCATAGACAAAACATCAAATTTACTGCTCTATTATTACGATACATATCTAGGTGTTTAAAAATATTTGAAACATAGCATGCATAGCTTTTTACAAATAATTGATAGTGAAGTAAATAAGAACTGTGCTTATCAAATCAGAGCTCTAGAACTGTTTTGGTCTAAGCTAAGTATGACACATTCTGGCAGCTTAAAAATGACCAAATTATTCAAATTACCTGTACCTCAATTTTCTCATTTGTAGTTTGAATAAATGATAATACTTAATTCATTATGTTATTATAAACAATAATTAGACTTTTTATGTAAATACTAAGTTCAGTGTGTGTTACTTGTACCAAAAAGTATTAGAGTAGCTTGTTATATTTCAATCAATAAAATGTTTAGATTAACAGAAAAGTGAAACATTTTATAATATTTAAATAAAATTATGGAATTTATTGCTAATTATCAAAACAGAAGAGGTTAATTTGACTGTTTCCAACTGTAAAAATTTCAGTTTTAATTTAATATTGCCTTGAGATCATTTGAGACCAAGTATATTAATTTCCTAAGCTGCCATAGCAAACTGCCGTAAAGTGGGTGGCTTTAAAAAAAAAGAAAATGTATTCTGTCACAGTTCTGGAGACTAGAACCAAACCAAATTGTCAGCAAGGTTGGTTTCTTGTTTGATTATAAGGGAAGGACCTCCTCTCTTGAGTTTTAGAGGGCTGTCTTCTCCCTGTGTCTCTTCACGTCTCTTTCCTCTATTCCTGCCTGTGTCCAGAATCTCCCCTTCTTAAAAGGACCCCACTAATATTGGATTAGGGTCCACTCTAATGACCTCCTTTTAACTTGATTCTCTCTTTGAAAAACCTACCACCAAATGAAGTCACATTCTGAGGTGCTGGGGCCTACAATTTGAATGCATAAATTTGTCAGGGCAAATTCAACCTATAACACAAAGTATATAATTCTTGTTTTTCATTTCACTTACTGATTCTTTGTTACCTAATAAATAAATAATTCTTTATAATAATAAAACTACCTTCAATTTATGGAATATTATGTATTTTGCAATATTTTAACATTCTGGTGAACTAGTCTTCATTCTATCACATTGCTTCTCAACTTCTTTATGTCACATGCTTCTCAGCTTGAACTCTCCTCTATTTCTGTAACTTTCCCTTCTCTGTCTTTTCATTGCCTCTCTTCCACTGCCTTTAATTAAGCACACATATTCCCAAAGAAAACCTTGGTTCTTCCGAGAGAACCAATTTATGTGTTGTATATCATATCAATTCACACTTCTGTCTTCAAGTAATGGGAATTAAAATGTAAGTACCTATGAAATACATCTAACTATCCTGTAGGAATTTCAAAGTTAAGAATGAGAATCCTCATCTTCTCTCTTAATAGTCTGCCTTAAATACAGTTCAGTTAAATACATCATAATTACCTAGTTACTAAACAGAGGGGGCAAAAGTAGGTTTACAGTTGTAAACACATCCAGAGTTTGACAACTATAAATGGTTGACTTCTTTAATTTACATAAATTATTTGAGTATTAGTTGTCTCACATAATAAACTTATTATAATAGTCATAACTTGAATGTCTTTTTCCATATGAACAACTGTAAACCTACTTCCCACTCCCAAACTCCATATTTGAAATGTCGATATCATTAATTTCTGTCTCTCATCCACCTAAACTGGTCACAGTACTTAGTCAAAATTATTTAAGGTGCTTCCCACATTTAGCCCATCCCCTTCATCCATTTTACTGCTTCCTTAATCATAGCCCTTAACATCTTTCATTCAGCTATTATGCCAGTTTCTTTGAACGTATGCCAGCCCTACCTCTTGTTCATCCATTCTCTTGTTTCTCTAGAGTAAAAGCAACCACTCTTCTCTTTGACAATGTATTTTGGCTTTTCGATGCCTAATGGGTAGTGTTAAAACTATTCACTTTGTCGTACACAGCATTTCACAATTTAGTTCAACCTATCTTTGAGTTCCCTGTATTTCTACCTCTCCACACTGATCATAGTTTCTTAGCCTTGCCAAATCATTTTTCACTTCACTATTATGGGCATGGATGAATATTGCCTTTGTTAAGGAATATACCCTTCCTAATTTATCATCCTTCCTTTCCCTACCACCTACTTTTCACTTTCCGATACAATTTCATATATAACCTCTCCCTGAGCCTTTTAATACTTTCCTAGAAAGGAAGGTATATCTGCCCTTTGTGTTTTTAATAGCTCTTTTTATTCCTCTGTCAACACATTGCAGATTATGCTCAAATTTACCTTCATGTAATTATACCTTTGGTGCTAGACTCTACACTTCTTGAGATGATTATATTATGATGATTAAGAGCATCAGAGACACCTGAGTTCGCATCCAGGCTTTGACAACTATAAACTGTTGACTTCTTAAATTTGCATAAATTCTCTGAGTATTAGTTGTTGCACATAAAAAGTGGGGCACTAAACCATGTATTTCCAGCTTATGGGATATGTAAAGTAGATAATATACAAAATGTCTAGTGCATCCAAATATTATTATAAGTGGTCATAGAATTGTTTTTATTGTGTTTATTGCAAATTCATAATTTAGTAGTATTATGTGCTCAAAAACAAGTGCTTTATTACTTAATGTTTTCAAACAATTTAATGAAACAGACAATAAACCATAGTGCATTTAAATAGATGAGAAAACAGGTCCTAAAGTAGGCACATTTTTTCATCCAAATACTCATGGTTGGTGATTGGCAGATCTAAACTTAGAATACAACCCTAATGACTTTTAATGCTTTCTTAAGTATGAATTTCATTTTCCTACTTTAGGGTGGTATAATTTCAGAAATGTTCCCTAATTCTAAAGAAATATACAGTGCTCAATCTGTCACACATAGCTGTGGCATCAACTGATAAAATAAAATACTTTTACTTATATAAGGCAAACTTCTTTAAAAGGATTATGACATGGTCAAACTAAGAATGGTCAATAGATGTGGTACAGTTGAGCTTCCCAGAAGAGTATAGGGATTTAATCATATTATAAAAACAGAAACTCAAGGGATATCCAAATATTTAATATTTTTATTTTTCTAGTAGTTTGTGAAATAAGGCTCAGAATTGTTTCTTTGAAGATAGTATTATTTGAGATAGACATGTATAAATTAATTTATTCTAAATTTTCATGGTAGGCTAGATGAGTAAAAGGAGCTGCCCTTTATGAATTATGATCCTTTTAGTTAATTCAATTCATATGTTTTACTTCACCATGCATAAAATCCGGCAGTAATTCATTCATTCATGCATGAAATATTTACTTTCATCCACTCCTTATTGCAGTCAGGCAAACATTTATTCAGTGAACACTATGCCAGGTGCCAAGGATAAGCACTGAGACTAGGCAGATGTGGATACTACTTTCTCAAGAATTTAAATCTATTGGCAACCTAAGGTATTTTAGTTGTTACCAAGAATTTTGCAAGATTCTTCTTAATTTAGAAATAAATTTATTTTTAATGATTAAAGAATAGACAACTGTTAGGTCAAATGTCTTAATTTTTTCAAATACAGTTTTCCCTGTATGATGTTAACATAAGTGTCTATTTTGATCTTTACTTTTTTTTTTTGGTATATTTTACTGAGTATGCTATATAGTTGTCCCATTTTTCCCCCTATATCCACTCCACCCTGCACCCCATTTCCTCATCCCCACACCTCTTAGCCCATATCCATGGGCTGCACACACCAGTTCCTCGGCTCCTGAATTTCCCACACTACTCCCAGCCTCCCCCTGACCACTTTGTTTTTCATTTGTTTTTGTCGATATTTTCCTGCCACCACTTTCCCCAGCCCCACACACCCTCGCACTTGATCTTTCCCCCGTTTGGCTTTGTCGATGAGACCTTTATGCATGTTCCTTGATGACCCATTTTAAATAAAATTCTCATGGATCCCAGCTAGTGTTGTGTGGCATCTCAAAATGTCCTATATGTTGTCTCTGTGAGGTATTATTCTTTCTAAAATGCAAATAAAATAAGATTTTAAAAAAAGATTCTAAAGAGGCACAACATAAAAATTATTTTCTTTTCTAATGCACTAGTAAGGAATACATAGCTGGATTTAATTGCCTATGTTTAGAGAAATAAAAGCAATATATTGAAGTCAGTAAATGTATTTTCTTTGGGTAAAAGGGTTATCACACAGATATTTGTAAAATTAGAGATGTCACTGTTATAGACTCAAGTTTTAGGAGAAACTTCTGTGCTTCAGGATGAAGCTAGCTGTGGTTTTGTTTCCCTTTATAAGGAAAGAATGACTAATA
Source organism: Mormoops blainvillei (assembly GCA_004026545.1). NCBI lineage: Eukaryota > Metazoa > Chordata > Mammalia > Chiroptera > Mormoopidae > Mormoops > Mormoops blainvillei. The sequence continues at coordinate 33,076 of PVJD01010533.1, read as the reverse complement.
AATGAAGATTTAAAGTGCTTCCATCAGCTTTGAACTAGTCAAGCTGAAACCAAACTCCCATCTCACCTAGTAAAGCTCTCACTGCCAGAATGTTTTCTGGTTCTACAGGATAAATGACAATGTGTACCAGCAGTAAACGGGTTTATATATTGGACCAGAGGGAATACTATAAATGGAAGTTAAAAGCAAGTTGTGTCAACTCATGAAATAAATATAACTTGCAAGAAGTCATATACATTTTTAGTGTTCAAAACAGCTGTACATTATGAAGGAATTAGACTCAACATTTTTTAAAAATACATTTCAGAATAAAAGGTTTGATTTTGATTTAACCAAAATCTATTTTGCTCCTTAAACTAAAGAAAAGTGAAACATTATTTAGAACCCTTCTCTGGTTCTTCTGACTTTTTAAGTGGAGGAAGCACTGAAGGCAAAAATTCCACAAGCAAAAAATGCTAAAAATAAAATCTATAACTGAATTATATTGAGTCTTAAAGGAAGATATAAATTTACTCACATATTCAATTAACAACAGAAGTCATATTTATTAAACACCATCAGCTAAGCCAATTATAATTTTAATTTTTAATTAAATATTGTAAAGACACTATGGAAAAGCACAATTGTTTAGTTCAAATAAAAACATACAAGTTAACTATATATTTACTTAGTGGGTCATGAGACAAAAATGTGTATTTAAAAAATTCAAACACCTTTAAATAATTTATAATTATAAATTGTGTTTGATGCAGTTCTCAGTAAATTATGTACACACAATAAGTACTTCGAAGTAACTGAATGTCTATAAATATGATAGAGTGTAATTTTCTTAAAAGATCTATTCTAGTAGTAATACTTCTTTTACCATTTACATTTCTGAGTAAGATAGAAATTGTCACCAAGATCACATATTGAGGTTCATTCTGTACTTAGATATAACAGTAAGATCTAAGAAATAGCATTGTATAATATATGGAAAATATTTGTACAGGTGTTTCAAATATAAAGAAGAAGAATTAAAAGGAAGAGATAGTGTACTAAAGTTAAGACTACAAATAATACCAACAGGAAGTACAATATACCTAACACGTAGAGGTGATGGGCTTAAAGAATGGAGATAGGAGATGCTGAACAATAAAGAGATTTAATTTAAGGCAATAGATTCATTTGACATAACTAGGGTGAAATTGTTAGCATCATAGAAAATAAATAAAATGTGAGATTATAAGGATTTTCAAGTATAGTTAAACATGTTGAATGAACATGGAAAGAAAATAGACCTTCTATTTAACGGATAAAATGAGCAGATACCTATTTAAAGGCAATGTGTCTTAACTATAGATGATGAAATATTGTTACATGTCAAAATAACTCTAAACTGCTATCAAACAGAGTTAGATAAATATCAACAAAATATTTTATCATCAATTAAAAGAGAGAGAAATTATAGATGTTAAGAACAAAACTGAAACATATTAATCAACACCACATGACAAATGGGAAAGACGTAGTTACCAAAACATATGGTTATCCAATTATCTGTTGGCATTCTTATCTACATAAAAACTAAGTTTTAATCAATGTGAATATACTATATCCCTTTCCATATGGAGCAGACACTTTAGGTTAATTTGTAAGCAAGCAGGAATTATTTACAACAAATCAGATATGAAGGAAACCTAAGGAAAAAGCAACCATATCACCACCTCAAGTGGGAACCAATTTAATATAGCCAGATATGACTCAAATAATGGTATATAAGAGTTCTGAAAAACAGGGATTAAAAATGTTAGGATTTCATGGAACAAGACTGCAGATCTTACAAAGCTATGGGTCATTTTTTTTATATCCCCCTCAATGCTTTATTATTTAATAAATGAATTAAAGGATTATAATGCAAGCATTTTGTTAATTGTAAAACAGCCTAAATATCTGACAATTAACTTATTATTTAACAAGAAATTATTTTAATGAGAACAAAAAAGGAGTTATTCATAGGACACTCTAGGAATTATAATGACATATTCAAAAGACAAAAAAGAAAATTATGGAATCAGTACCACATATTGCTATACTTGATTTGCACCAAACAGCATGATTTATATTATTGTGTAGTTAATGCATCAAATGCAAAGAGGTTTGTGGAAACTTCAAAGGATGATAAATAAGGCAACAACATTATGCCACTGTCAGAAAAGTATTCTGGAGTTCAAGACTTTGTTGTTGTTGTGGTTGGTTTGATTTTGTTTTATTTTGAGATGTAAGGAAACTATTGAATGACTTGGCCAGCATTACATGGTTGTTCGGGCACAGAGTTGAAAATCCATTGCTGACCCTGTTTGTTTCACTGAATTAAAACTGCCTCTCAAAAGACCCCAGGTAGAACAAAAATTGATAGAGCCCTAAGGTATATTACAGGAATCTTAAAATATCTTAAGATTGACATCAGGAAGATGTGTTAATTGATTTTGTTTTTAATCACTCAAGTAATGTAATTAGAGAGGTGGAATTAAAAGATGAAATTAGAAAGACACATATTTATTCCAAATAAGAGTGAATTTTCAAAGTGATTATTCAAAGATGAAATGAGGTAACTTTGGGAAGCATTGAGCATTTAGTGGAAATGCTCATGTTTAAAGGGGATAAGCATAAATCACAAGTGCTGAGTTGGGATTCAATAATCAGAGGGATGGTTAGACTAAATGAAATTTTATTTTTTACAAATCTATAATTAAAACCGTATGCTCAAAATAATCAATTTTTAGAAAGTAGCATCATACATTGGCCTGCTTAAGTTATAGCTGAATTCTCTAAGATTACAAACTGTTCAAATAAGCCTTGGTGTTAAGGTTGCAGAATGAGGTAGTATATTTAAAATATTTTTATTTCCTTTAAATGAGTTAAAAATTACAAGCCACAGTGTATCTGATACTATTGTATGGACTCAGGAAGTGAGTAGTAATTAAATAGATGATGGAATGTATCCAGCTTCTAGAATAAAAAAGACTGGAGAACAGAGTAGTCCTTCCAAATCACTCAGTCCTTTTTCACTCTGAAGTTTTCAACAGGCCATTTGATTGCTTGGTTGGTTGGTTTTCATTTTCATTGTTGCACTTCAAAATATAAAGCCCAGCTCTAAAGTAAGTTTGGTTTACATACACATACGATTAAGAAAGGTAGGAACAGCTAAATCTTAACCACTAATCTGAAGATGGTAAATACTATGTGTCCGGGCTTCTGTTTGACCTTCCTATACTTACTGACTTCTTTGTTTTGTGAATTGATGGCTGATCTCGCAAGTACCCTGTCCTGTATCAAAGTGCAGAGCAGCTTGTCTGACTTCTAGCTTGGAGTCACAGTTCATCTTGACCTTGCTATTTGTTTAAGTATCAGTTTGGGTAATGCTCTTATTTGTTACTATATTTCAGACATTAGTTACCCACTTGGCATTTATGGTCAGCTTCCCATTTACAGCCTGGTGCTGACATATTATCCAGAAAACAGTATATGCTGCCCATTAGCATTAGCCCTCTCTCTCCTTCTATGAAATCATGGTCTAACATAAATCCTCCAGGTTCCCCAGACACAGTGTATCGTGAAACTCCTATGAATCTGAAGTAATTTACTAGAGAAGTAATTGTTTTCATCTAAAATTATACTGCAAATCATTTTTGAATGCATACAATTTTCTCATTAAAAAAGGACATGTTTGCTTTCACAAGAGAAAGGAAAAAATCAATTATATTTTATTGTGTTTACAAGAATAAATGACAATGTGATGCATAGGAAAATACTATCTTTAAACATTGTAGTACAATTAGAAGTATGTAAGTAGCTCGGGAAGATTTTTTAAGATTCAATTTCTTTTCTATATCTTTAATGACTTTGAGAAAATATATGTAGCTTGTGCAAAGTGACTTTTATTAATATTAATTTGAATCTCCTGAAGCATATTATTTATTTTCAATAGAGTATTTTGCACTATCATCATGTTTATTCAATACTGATTTTAAAAAATGACAACTCATACTCCAAAATCAATTAGTGATTAAAATGCAGTGAAAGAATATTAGTCAAAGCAAAAAATGTCTTTTCATTTCTTCTAAACTAAAGAAGCTTAAGGACATCATTGTTTTTTCTATTGTACTTATTAACGTAGCTATAAACAATACTCAGAATTTGTAGGTACATTGTATTTCCTTTAATTAATTTTACTTCAAGATCCCAATTTATGTGTAAAATACAAATCTAAAGATACACATAAACCCATGTCTCTATGGTGAATTAATATTTGACAAAGACGGCAGATGCATAAAAAGGAGTAAAAACAGCCTCTTCAACAAATAGCGTTGGGAGATCTGCATAGCTACACACAAAATATAAAATTCGACCAACAATTTACACCACACACAAAAATCAACTCAAGATGGATGAAAGACTTAAATATAAGTCGCGACACCATAAAAATCCTAGAGGAGAACATAGGTAGGAAAATCTCAGATATTCCACGCAGCAATATTTTCACCAACATGTCCCCTAGAGCAAGGGACATTAGGGAAAGAATAAACACATGGGACTTCATCAAAATAAGAAGCTTCTGCACCACTGAAGAAAACATCAGCAAAATGAAAAGGGAACCAACCATATGGGAAAATATATTTGCCAATGATACCTCAGACAGGGGTTTGATCTCCAAAATAGGTAAAGAACTCACATGACTCCACTCCAGGAAGACAAACAACCCAATTAAAAAATGGGCAAAGGACCTGAACAGACACTTCTCCAAGAAGGACATACACAGGGCCCAGAGACACATGAAAGGAAGCTCTGCATTGCTAGTGAACAGAGAGATGCAAATTAAAACCACAATGAGATACCACTTCACACTAGTCAGAATGTGCATCATAAACAAATCAACAAGCAAGAAGTGCTGGCGAGGATGAGGAGAAAAGGGAACCCTAGTGCACTGTTGGTGAGAATGCAGTCTGGTACAGCCACTGTGGAAAACAGTTTGGAATTTCCTCAAAAAACTAAATATGGAACTACCTTTTGACCCAGAAATTCCACAGCTGGGATTATATCCTGAGAATCCTGAAACACCAATTCAAAAGAATTTATGTACCCCAATGTTCGTAGCAGCACAATTAATAATAGCTGAATGCTGAAAGCCACCTAAGTGCCCAACAGTAAATGAGTGGATCAAAAAACTCTGGTTCATTTACACAATGGAATACTACACAGCAGGAAGAAAGAGCTACTACTCTTTGCAACAGCATGGATGGAACTGGAAAGCATTATGCTCAGTGAAATAAGTGAGGTGGTGAAAGACAGATACCATATGATCTCACCTATAAGTGGAACCTAATCAACAAAATAAACAAGCAAGCAAAATATAGCCAGCAACATTGAAATAAAAAACAAACTGACAGTAACCAGAGGGGAGGAGGAAGGGGGAAAACAGGGGAAAAGGAGGGGGTCATCAAGGAACATGCATAAAGGACCCATCCACAAAGCCAAATGGGGGAAGGATCGAGGGTGGGAGGTGGAGGTGGGTGGGGCTGGGGAAAGTGGTGGCAGGAAAATGTTGACATGGAGATGATGGGATAGGGTGCAGGGTGGAGGGTATAAAGGGTAGAAAAAAATGAGACAACTGTAAGAGCATAATGAATAAAGCATACAAAAAAAACAATCTAAAGATACAAAATGTAGTCCTGACTGGTGTGGCTCAATTGGTTGGGCATCACCCCAAATAGTGAAAGCTGGTGGTTTGATTCCCGGTCAGAGAACAAGCCTAGACTGTGGGTTCACCCTGGTCTGGGTGCACAGGAGAGGCAACTGATCCATGTTTCTCCCTAATATCCATGTTTCTCTCCTTCTCTTTCTCTCTCCCTTCCCCTCTCTACAAATAAATAAATAAAGCCTTTAAATAAAAATATATACATATATAAAGTGTTTTTGGAAATGTTAAAACTAAACTTTTATAAAAGTTCATCAGTAACAAACTTCAGCTCAAATTTTATTAATCTCCCCATTCAGTGTTATTAGTCTTTCATCCCTTTTTCAGGTGGGGAAAATGTACCGTAAAAATTTAGTGACTTACCTAATACCATACAAGTAGTTATTTAAAAAGGTAGAGCATTAAGTTTTTCCATTATAATAAATTATTTAAGCACGTGTAAACATCCAAAATTTGTAACAGGCATATAAAAGGAGAACCTTGTTATATCCAGAGTAACTTATAGCCTTGTTATAACCAGAGAACACTTTGTCACTGTGGTTCCTTTGGAAGAAAAGTCTCATTAGCCTCAGAGACATTTTATATTCCTTAGAAAATCAACAATAGTTTCCTTAATTTCTTACAGATGAATTAAAAATTGAGTTTGTCTGCTGAAGTTAAAAACCATGATTGCTGGTGAATTATGACAGCTCTTAAGCATCTCTTTTCCTGAATGAGATAATGACAATTAAAACCTATTGCCAGAATACCAAGATATATATTACTTAAAAAGTTATATGCTACTAAGTATATGGGTCTAAAAATTCTATGCTATTAAGTGTATGGGTCCAACTTGTTCTATTAGGGTATGATTGTCCTAACAGGGTTCAGTTCACAAATTATTTTTCTTTATACTTACGCAACTTTAGATGCAACATAAATATTTAAGTATATGCAGTTTAAATATTGGAAACTCAAATTATTAAGCACTGTTTTGCTGTTGCTGATGATGTTGGTGTTTTCCCATTACCAGTGGTTCTCAAAGTGTGATGTTTGGAACCAACGTCATCACCATCACCTGGAAACGTGTTTAGAAAAGCAAAATCTTTGATTCCATCCTAGACCTACTGAATCAGTAACTCTGGGGTGAGGTCAAGCAATGGGTGTTTAAAAAGTTCACCTGGTAATTCTGATGCATACTAAAGTTTGAGAATAACTAACCTGGAAGTTCTAAACTGTAGTAAAATATTAGCATTTTCAGGTGAGCTAAAATAAATATGCATAAGTCCCTTCTTATGCGACTTAATCAATTAAAATAAGCTGTCTGTTGAGGAAACAGAATTTGTTAAAGCCCTCAATTTTAATGAGTAGCCAGAGGGCTCACTTCATTCCTCTTCCACCTCAATGGACCCAAGGCATGTCTGTTCTTTCATAGAACTTTTTTAAAAGTACAATTTCTGAATATTTTTAAAATGTTTTTTATCACATTTATCCCCCCATGCCATCATCTTTCACCTCCACCTACTCCCTCCCCTCCTTAATCACATGTTCCTGAATCCTTCCCCTTTTTTTCTCTTTTTGTGCTCAATCTCTCTCCCCTCAGCTATCAACCTGCCCTCTCAACCTGTCTCTATTTTGTTGATTAGTTCATTTTGTTCATTAGATTCCACGTATGAGTGAAATCATATGGTACTTGTCTTTCTCTGACTGGCTTATTTCACTTAGCATAGTGTTCTCCAGGTCCATCCATGCTGTGGCAAAGGGTAAACTATTCTTCTTTTTTATGACTGAATAGTATTCCATTGTGTAAATGTCCCATAGATGTTTTATCTACTCATCTACTGATGGAGACTTTGGCTGCTTCCATATCTTGGCAATTGTAAATAACATTGCAAAGACCATAGGAGTGCTTATGTTCTTTTGAATTACAGTTTTGGGTTCCTTCACATATATTGCCAGAAGTGGGATCGCTGGGTGAAAAGGCAGATCCATTTTTTTTTTTAGGTATCTCCATACTGCTTTCCACAGTGGCTATACTAATCTGCATTCCCACCAACAATGCAAAAGTGTTCCCCTTTTTCCACATCCTTTCCACACTTAGTGCTTGCTGATTTATTGATGATAGCCATTCTGACAGATATGAGATGGTATCTCATTGTGGTTTTAATTTGCATTACTCTGATGATTAGTGATGTTGAGCATTTTTTCATATGTCTATTGGCTATCTGTATGTTCTCTTTGGAGAAGTGTCTATTCAGGTCTTTTGCCCATTTTTTAATTGGGTTGGTTTTTTTTTTAGTGTTGAGTTTTGTAAGCTCTTTATAAATTTTGTATATTAGCTCCTTTTCCGATGTATCGGCAAATATGTTCTCCCATTCTCTGAGTTGTCTTTTTATTTTGTTGCTGTTTTCTTTTGTTGTGAAGAAACTTTTTGTTTGATGTCGTTATTTGCAGATGACATGATACTGTACATAGAGAACCCCAAAGATTCCACCAAGAAACTACTAGAACTGATAAGTCAATTCAGCAAAGTAGCAGGATACCAAATTAATATCCAGAAATCAGTTGCATTTTTATATGCCAATAATGAACTGACAAAAAGGGAAATTAAGAAAATAATCTCATTCACAGTTGCTTCACAAAGAATAAAATACCCAGGAATAAACCTAACCAAGGTTGTCAAAGACCTGTACTCAGAAAATTATAAGACACTGAAGAAAGAAATTGAAGAAGATAAAATTAAATGATAGTACATATTGTGTTCATGGCTACAACAAATTAACATCATCTTTTTTTTTTTTTTAGATTTTACATATTCATTTCCTACTCAGAAGAAAAAGAAAGAACTCCTACTCTTCACAATAGCATGGATGGAACTGGAGAGTATTATGCTAAGTGAAATAAGCCAGACTTTGAGAGACAAATACCATATGACCTCATTTATAAATGGAACCTAATCAACAAAATAAACAAATGAGCAAACTAGAATCAGAGACTTGGAAATACAGAACAAACAGACAGAGACCAGAGGGGAGAGAGGAAGGGCATAATGGGGGAAAGAAGAGGAAGGGGCAAACAAAAGAACAGGAATAGAGGACTCATGGGCATGGACAATGTGGGTAATTGACTGTGGGAGTGGTGGTGTACAGGGTAGGGGTGAGCAATGGGGGGAAATATGGAGTAACTGTAAGTGAACAACAATAAATAAATAAATAAAAATAAAAACATGAAAAATAATAAATTTCTCTCTTCAAAAAAAGAAGAATTAACATCATTAAAGTGTCCATATTACCCAAAGCAATATGTAAATTCAATGTAATTTCTATCAAGAGTCCAATGACATATTTCATAGAACTAGAACAAATATTTAAAAAATTTACGTGCAACCACAAAAGACCTCACACACAAACAGTGATCCTGAGAAGGAACAAAGTTAGAAGAATCATGTTACCTAATATCAAACTATACTATAAGCCCATAGTAATCAAAACAGTGTGGCACTGGTATGAAAACCAACACATAGGTTAATGGAACAGAGAGCCCAGAAATAAACCCACGTCTTTATTGTCAATTAATATTTGACAAAGGAAGCAAACACATACAATGGGCTAAAGATAGTTTATTCAATAAATGGTGTTGGAAAAATTGGACAGATACATGTAGAAAAATGAAACTAGATGACCATCTTACATCACACACAAGAATAAATTCAAAACACATTAAAGACTTAAACATTAGACCAACAACCATAAAAATCATAGAAGAAAGCATAAGCAGCAAAATCTTGGACATTGCTTTTAGCAAATTTTACTGGATATATCTCTCCAGGTGAGGAAATCAAAAAAACAAAAAAAAAATTGAAGTGAGACTGCTCTATTTTTAATTTTTTTTTTTGAGGAAACTCCATAGAGTTTTCCCCTGTGGTTGCACCAGTCTGAATTCCCACTAAGTGCACAGTGTTTTTCCGTGTGTCTGGCACACAAGATACATGGAGTGGATATAGAGTTGTGTGTGGTGTATAATGTTAAGTGGATAAAACTACTCTTCCATCCTCAAGTGTGCACTCTAAAGAATCAATGAAGACTTAACTAAATAATGTCATGATAAAATCTATATATTATAAAGATGGTAGTAAAAACTCTTGTAACAGCATTGAAATAAATTTGGGCCAGGAAAGTTGAAAGAAAGAAGTCCATCTAACACTGTAAGAGTGATGATGGAAATCTGAGGCACAGCCCCAGTAGTGGGTAGCAAACTTTGAGATTGCAGTGGTAAAATATGGCAGATAATATTGGTTGGTCTTAGCAGCTAATTGTAAGTGAAATGAGGGGTATGAAACAAAATCAGTCAAGAAAGACTCCAGGATTCAATAATCTTTTGTGATTTAAATAGAGAGAAGGAAATTTTAGAATTGAGGATTTATGGGTTTCATTTGGTCTTTGTTGAGTTTTAGGTTTGTGCTATAAATTATAACATATCAACTAGGGACACTAAAGAGTGAACAAAACAATACCTTTTAAGAAAATAAACTTTCTTTGTAATTTCGTCATTATTATTCCTTTCCTATTTATACCTTAATTCTTCAGGTGTATGTGTGTTTAACTCCTGTTTTGTTTTTCTCTCCAAATTATTAAGAAATCTTCCTAGCAATATGAAAACAATGATCTTGTTCTTCTTCTTCTTCTTCTTTTTCCCTTGTTTCACCAATTTTTTCTTACAAATTTTTATATAATTTGCATATATTTCACAACATTAATTTGGACTAACTGCTAAAATACTTTCGAATTCTAGCCTGGTTCCTTAAACTTTTTATTGTATAGCCACATTGCTCATTATATTTTCATTTCCTGGGAAGTGTTAATCTGAAATTGAAGCTTGTTTTTGCAATATCAATGTGAGATCTTTTGATCTCTACTTAATGTATAAAATAACCAAGATTCGGCATTTCAACAACTTGTCCATGGCAAGCCTAAAACCGAAGGACAACAGGTTTTCTGATGAACATTTTAATGTGCTTTCCATTGCATTATGACTATTTGAAAGTCAAAGACTTGTTGCTTGTCATTTTATTATATATTTTTTGAAGCTTCATAATAATAATCATGAACCTCCCTGATTAGGGAAAAAACAACTAATTATATGAGCTGATATTTATGTCACAGTAATATCTTTAAATAAAGTAAGTTAAATATAGTCTCAAAAACCATCTTTGTGATAGACTGTCAAAGCTACCTAGGGAGGAGAAATATCACCTGATTTAATGTAATGATAGTAAAAAGATCAAGTACAGTAGAAGACATAAAACTTTCATCTTATAATTTTCTTTGTGTTCATGACTTATCAACTTATATTGTAAAAACATGAGAATGTTAAAATTAAAAACAAATAAGAGAAAATGAAAATCCTTTGCATTTTGGGGGTGGTGGTGGAGGTTCTGAATTGGAAGTAGGTGTATATAATACTTGAGTACTAAGACTCCATTATGTAAATAAGTAACTACAAAAAAAAAATGAAAAAAAAAGAGAGAGAAAAACTTAGAGACTCTTTCCAAAAAAGCTGGAATGACCCATAAAGTTAAGTAATATTACCAATATGACTTAATGAATAGCATGCCTTATATTGTGAATTCCTATATGCCTACATCAAGTTAATGCCCAGTGATTCAGTCACATGAAATCACAATTAAATCACAATTTAAAAGGAGAAATCCCATTAATAATGTAAAGGTATAATTATTGTATAAAACATATGATACTATTTATGGTCATTTGCTCAAACCTCTACTAACTTCAGTGAAACCTGCTTTATGAATTTTGCAGTAACAAGCAAACACAAACTCAGTGAAACAGCTCTCTCTCTCCCAGTTGCAGATACTAAAATACCTTACAATAAGTAGTATTTGTTTTACATTTAAGTTATTCTTTATAATGTACTGGTGCTATATATATATATATGTGTGTGTGTGTGTGTGTGAGTGTGTGTGTGTGTGTAACATATATAATATATATATATTAGTATTTGTTTCCACTCATATGGTTTGCAAGTATAATTATTATACATTTTATTGAAGTATTCAGCATGTTTCTATAAATTGGTGAAAATGAATTGTGATAGCATGCAATATTAATACAAAATGCTACTAAAATTGCTCACATAATACAACTTTCACATTAGAGGATTCAAAAACCTCAATCTTGCTGTTGCAAACCTCTTCTTATTTGTGCACATAAGTAGAAAGATGAGGTACTAAGTGTTCTATCTCTTTTGTAAATGCCCCTTTTCTCTAGGGATCAAAATAATCCTGCTTGGCAAAACAATTTCTGTAGATTCAAAGAACAAAATACTAATTTCAGTTAAATCTAACTCTATTGCTCTGTAGCTACTGTAATTTAGGAAAAAAACAGAATCTATGAATAATAAAATGAGAAACTGATGATCTGTCTGCTATATAGAGCTATCCATTTCCCTTTCAATTTTATATAGTGTATTGAGCCTTAAAAAAAAAAGAAAGAAAGAAAGAGAAAATTCTAAGAACTTATCATTGGGAAAATACTGACAGAATTGAGTCATATTGTAATTCTTTTGACCAATGGTAGGATTCAACTTCAACCTTTGAATTTTAAGAGTTTCTCAGGCAGAAAACCTGTAATGATTTGCCCAAAGTATTTATTTACTAGTTTTGCCCATATGATACTCTAGCTGGCCTGTAAGCAAAACATGGAACCAGATGGTATGGATCCTTAAGACTATAAAAATATAAGCCATAGAATTCCAAAGGGCAGTGTTTTTTCCTAGTTGTCTTGAAAGCAGAATTTTTATTTTGGGATAATAAATTATTTACTTGGAGTCATTTTTTTTAACTTCTTACTTCAAGTCCTACACTACTATGTCTTTAAATCTTAATATAACTAAATGAAAGAAATGACAATCATTTAGATCTTCATCCTACTGAGAATTATGGGGGAGGCAAAACAATTTACTGGCCTTTTAAAAATTTCTTCCTGTGGAAGAACTAATTCATTCCTGCAAGTAGCTGTAGTCCAATTATTACATAATTGTTTAGGCAGGAGACATACTACAACCAGTCTCTTCTAAACATCCTACTCTCCTTTTTAGGTGTCATAAAGATGCACTGCCAGTGCTAGGTCTATTAAGTACTCTTTGTTTTCCAATGAAAGGATGGCGTGCCCCGCCCCAGAAGTATTGTACAGGGAAAGCATGAACATGGAGGCAGGGAGGGGACCAGCAAGGATTATCACGATAATCTTTGCTCTGCCACGTAGTACTATCCTTATTTGTAAAACCTCTCTCGACAAAATAGGGATAGTAAACCATGGGCCGTAAATATGAGGATTGTAACTATATGTATAGTAGTTATGTAAAGCATCAGAAACCTAGAAACATTCAACCAAGGGTAGTTTTACTAGTACCAAAAAGATAGTATATTTAATATTTCTTCACTAACATAAACATAAAAATAAAGAACACTAAACACATGAATGAAAACACATGGATATAATAAATATATGTGACCTTTAAGAAAACAAACAAAATACATTTTCTTTGGTTTACAGTTTTATAGAACATCTTTATCAGCCTAAATCTTCCCTTTCCTTATTCTTTAATTGCAACATTAGGCCAAAAGAAGCATGGCCTTTGATTCCAGAAAGTCTTGAGCTGAAATTCAGGCATCTTAATTCTGGAAATTTGAGTAATCCCTTCAAATCTTTTTTTTTTAATTTCTAAAATGATATTTCAGGCTGGTTGTGAGGATTACATAAAATAACTCATAGTCCTGCCTGGTACATAGTAAGTACTACCAAATGTAGCGATCATCTGCTTTATTTTCCTCTTTCTACATTAAAAGAAATAAAGGAGGCAAGGCTGTCCTTAGGGATTGTTTTTTATCTCCTTCATTGAGGTTTTTCCTCTGCCTTCAAGTTTCTCCTCCCACCTTGATCACTCTAATTTGCCCTTCATTCTCGCTTCTCCAAGAGATTCCATCCACTCTTCTCAGTTATTAACCTATTATAAGTTGATGGGTCCCAAAGTCAGATCTCCAATACAGACTTGTACTATGTACTTTAGGTTTTATCAAATTATTCCTCCCTCTTCTTTGTTTATATTGTGATCATCTTTCCCATACTATTGATCATACCCCAGTGATTCCCATTACTCTAGAAATCTTTCTTTGATGCTCCAAAATCCATGTTTACTATTTTCTCATATCCTGCAAGTTTTCAATCAATAGGTAGACAATTATCTGTAATAAATAATCCAAGCTGTTTCTATTTCTCTGCCTATTGCTCCAACTTCAGCCTTCACTATCTATTACCTGAAACACTTTACCTAAGGGCACCGACCTGCCTACCTTTAACATTTAGGCCTGCAATATCTCATAACTACATACTTCACACAGCCATCAGACTCAATAAAGGGTCATGAAATCTGACTACGTAGCTCTCATTTTTTTTTAATTCTAAAATCCAAAACAAAAATTCCATGTGCCTTTCCATAGCAGGTAAGGTTTTCAGTGGTCCTTGCTTCCTCTGCCATCCATGTTCACCACCCACTCCTTCTACCCGCCCACAGGCATTGGCAGCACTCGCTGCTCTGCAGCTCCCTGGTTCCAAACAATACCAAACTGCCTTTTTTCTCTGTGTTCACTCACCCTCCGTCTTCCTAAATTATCTCTTGTCTCTGCTTCATTTGATTCATTGCTACTCATTTTTGGTGACTCAGATTAGGCTAGCTAATAATTTTATCACATGCTTTCAACCAGAATGCCTGACATTATGCTAAAGAGAGAAAGAGAGAAACATGGAAATCTATGTATCACATATTACATTTTATAAATTATATTCACACTCAAGTTATACAAATAATTTATTTGAGCTATATTATATGTAATTTATTGGATATATATAGTGAGAGCATGATCAGCACTCTATATGTATGATACTATTTAACCTCTATATAGATTATGACAGGAATACACCACTATTACACAGTGAAAGCCACCCTTGACATGGCTCTTTGATAAAAGATACCTCCTTATCAATAATGTTTCCTCAGAGAGTAAAATTAAGATTTATAGTGTTTATGTCGCACTTGAGTCACAAGAACAGCATAGAGCTGTTCTATAAGCTGTATGTTCTCCATACAGCTGTATGTTCTACAAGCTCAAGTCCTAGGTGGATCTAGGACTTGAATTCAAATGTCTCTGACTTCCCAGACTTCATAACAGTGTGGTATCCTATCTCTCAGTGGAATAACTATGGTTATCTATGTATCCATCTGTCTACATGTTCATTTATCCATCCACTCACCTGGCTACATATTAATTTATGACTCTTTTCTGATGACAGTTTAAATACTAGATTAACATGTACAAAATTGATATCCGACAAAACTAAATAATAACCTTTGGAGAGCATACCAATAGTGATTTGTTCTCTCCCCACATTCAAATTCAAACACTTGTAAAAACACAAAAAATTCAATGTATGCATAATTTTAAATGCAACAGGAACTAAGACTTCTAGTCCATAATGTGCCAAAAAATGTATAAAATCAGGATGATCCTATCACTAATTCTAATGGCCTTTATCTTCAGCCCAACAACAACGAACACAAGAAGTCATTGTTTTTCAGTCTAATTAGTGCAGTGTCCCTTCATAATATCCTGTAAAGTGGGGCATGGAAACATGCTTTATGGAAGATGAATAATTTTAACTCCACTAGGTGTCTTGTGATAGGAATAAAGGGAGAAGGGGATAATACTGCAATGAGGGGATTGCATCAGAGGCAGCTACATCTTCTCGGTGGCCTGCATAGAGGGAGGTCACTGTAGCACAAGGGCAATGACTAGTGTCAGGAGCCAGATGCTGGCACACTGAGCCTGAAGATGGTCTGGTTATGCTGTTCTTTTCCTACCAAAGGTCTTTCTGACCTAAGCCCCTGAAGAGATAGGAGAGAAACAGTTTTGAGTCATAAGTATGTGATCAAATTTAGTTTTAAATATCGGTTCTATGAAAAGAAAAAGAAAAGGTGGCTGAATTTACCCCAAAGATAATCTACTTCAAACAAAATGGGTTTCATGACTTAAGCTGTTAAATAAAAATGAAAGGTAGATTTTTTTGTGAATAATCTGTCTGGGATTGTAAAATTTGGATCTATCACACAGGAAGGTATTTCCTGCCACCTGGCCATCGTCCAGTCTAGTCCACTTACCCACTCAGTGTTTTAGAGGCTGCCATGAGCATTTCAAACCCTCCCCAAAATCCAGTTCTCCTTCTTCCCAGGCACATGGAATCATAGCACTTTTACGCCTCCTTAAAGTTAGGTGTGGTCGTTAGTCTTGCTTTGGACAGCCAAATGTGAGCAGAGCAAAACAGCCACTGTCAGGGACATGTAATTATCAGGCCAAGATTTTCCTATACTTTCTCCTCCAACCTAAAGGCTGTGGTGGAAATAAGGGTGTCAAGAGATACCAAGCCTTCATACAGGTAATAATATCCACATGAGTTGCTTAAGCCCGCAGTGGACTTCATGTGAGCAAGTTATTTCTCTTCACTACTTTAAGCTCCTGGGGTGTGGGTTGTCACTATTGTGTTACTCAGCCTAAACCAACTGATCCACAGGCCAAAATTCTTCTGCAAAAGCTGCTTCCTTGATAGCTGGAGCTCTTTCCAACATCATTCCAAATTAGACAATGTGCCTTCTGAAACTTTTTGGGCACTACCATTTCCAGAATTAAAGCAGGTATAGGTAAAACATGAGTAGGTGATGGTCTTTGCTATCATGACATTAAGGGCAGAGCGGAAAGTAAGGCATTGAAGGGCAATTTGATCATCAAATGCTTAGTGCCATGACTCATGCTCATTATGTAAAGGGAGTAATTTATAGAATGCTTCACATTACTCAACATATCTGCCCCTCTGCTCAGTTCATTGAATAGGGCTTTCTAAGAATTCATCCCTCCTCAGTCCACAATGAACCACAACAGAAAATAAACAGTAATTATTTAGCGTAAGAGGCTTTGGTCAGACAATATAAGCACCAAAACATTTTCTGTTTAATATATGAGTTTAAAAAGAAATTAATAATATGCTCTGTTTATAGGAAAGAACTATATTCATAAATACAGGAAGCATATTTAAGCAAAGCTTATAAAGAAAACTAATTTTCTTCAGAGGACAACTTAATTTTTAAGAAATAGGAAAAACAAAGCAAAAAAAAAAGTAGGGGCAATGGAGAGAATTTTCAAGGTTTAGTTGGGCATACAAAACAGAATTATTAAGTGTCTTATTAATGTTCCTGTCACAGTCTAGGTATTGGAGATATAGCAACACCAGGTCTCTTTTCTCTTATCTCATGGAATTTTGGGAGGTGGCAGAAAAAATGGTAGACTACTTCAACTGGGATATACAAGGAGATAAAATAATACAATTTAAAGGGAAAAAATATGAAACATACAATTATAAACAATATGAACTACAAGGAAGAAACACAGTTGATAATATGAGGAAGGTTGGAGAGGGATTGTGTTATTAGTGGTTTAGGCTAAGTGGATTTGAAAGACCTGAGGAGGAAGTTAATTGAGATTTAAATAATACAGAGAATTCAGTGTTTTGAGGTTTTGCTCTCTTTGGTGAGATCAGGTTTGTTTCCTTTGAGGTATAAGACATATTCTAGTTACCTGAACTGTTCTGAATCTGTAAAGAATTGTATGAGATGATGTGGGAGATATAGACTTGGTCCCTTTTGTGACAAATGCTGGTAGTCATGTGATGAATCACTAGTGAGGTTTCATTTAAAGAACACAACCAAATTATGAACAATCTATTAATCCGAGTAAGTTTTAAATATTCAGGTATATTTTGTAAAGTTAAATACAGATCTTATTAATTGGATATGCATTAATGAATAAATGTCACCCATATTTGTTTCTCTAGAAGGATTATTAAACTGGCTCTATTGACCTATGTAGAAGGCATCTAATACCATTTGGTATAATATGTGTTTCCATTTCGTCAAACAAATTTGATATCCCTCCTCCGTATGCCTTATAGCTCCATCGCAGTATCAATGACTGTGAATTTTGTCATCTACATGCAGTTCAATATCCATCTATGTATATACCAATAAGGCTAAATTAGTAGTTTGTATTTTATTCTAATAGACTGAGAGGCACAAAAGAGTTTTAAGCCATGGAATAACAAGTAAATCTATATTTTAATGAAATGATTGGTTGTTTTGTTATAAATGGATTACTAGAAGGCAAAGTTTGTAGCAGGGTGACTAATTTGAAGGTTGTTGTAAAGATTACAAGTAATCAAGTTTCATGGGAGCTTTAAGGGAAAAAAAAACAACAACAACTCATAATTCTATGCCTAACCAAGTTGTCACTGAGATAAATATACCAGAAGATGTGCTAGGATATGAAATGTTTAAGTTAAATGCAATTTTAAGTCTTCAATAAAATGTCTACTATGAAATTAAGCTTTACATTAAAATAAAACCAGGAATAATGGGGATAAAATAAGGGAAGAAAAATACCAAATCAGGTAATCTCTCAATAGCTAATTTTTCATCTTTTTGACTACATTTGTATGAAAACTAGCTTATGTATTATTTTTTGTAAATTTCAATCCCCTAGTTAAGAAATTTCTATTCTGAGACTTACCGAGCTAGTGCCGGTGAACTCTGTTGTACCACTTAAGGTTTAGGAAGTGGCAGTGTGCTTGGGAATACTATTATCTGTGGGAAACTGGGAAAGTTCAAAGCTCAACATCTGTGGGGCTCTTCCAGTAAAAGTCATTACCTTATAACAAGACAAAGAACCACCAACTGAAAATTTCAGGGACAGAAGGTAGATCTGGTGCCTGCACCATCTCAGAAATCAACAAAATCAATCCCATATGGTTCCAGTCCAGTTAAATGAGTCACTATCTGCTGTGCTGTCCAAGCATTAATGTTAAATTTGTCATGCAGACATATGCCCCTTGACTCTTCCCCATTCAGCATAGCTTGCCCTAATGTTTCCACAGTGGCCTCCTAGGATCTGATTCCCTCTGGTTAAAACAAAACAAAAAACAAAACAAAACAAAGTCCCACTTTCTCAATTTCTAAGATTTTTATCTTTGCCTTAAATCAGATGTTTCAACCCAGGATGCACATTGTAATCACTCTTGGGTAAATTACAAAACAAAAATAAAATTAAAAGCAAACAAATAAAAATCTATCTCTGCTGTGCATGAAGATCAATTTAAATAAGAAACTGTAGGAGTAGGACCTGAATATTAGCATTTTGAAAGCTTCTCAAGCGATTAAAACGTGGTTCCTTCAAGGAAGAACGTTTAAGCACAGCTTAAAAAGAAAGCTAATTTTCTTCAGAGAAAAAGCCTCTTGAGCTTCCTTAAATTGAGGCTTTTTTCTTACACATCACATATGTCAGAGACAGGAGGCTGAGTAACTCTTGTCACACTCATTATCAATGCTTCCAGGCGTTGCTCCTTCTTTATCCTTTAAAAGAAAAAAAAAATTCTTTGATTCTTTGAGGTGCATATTGTCTCTCTGTACCAATGTGTCTCAAACTTTAATTAACTCATGTGGGGCTGTTGTTAAAACGCAATGCAGCCTAGGATTCAGTAGGCCTGGAATAGAACCTGAAGTTTTTCATTTCCCAAAAATTCCAAGAAAATTGCATGCTGCTTGTTTATGGAACACATCTGTGAAGCACAGATCACCCTTACGCTTTCCTCTGATTCACAAACTTTCTTTCCTTTCTTTCCCTTCTCCCTTCATCAGTCCCAGTGATACTGATAGCACTATTCCCTATATATTACAGGCAATACAATCTCAACCTTGATTCTTTGTGTCTTCACCACCTGACATTTAA
This sequence comes from Mormoops blainvillei, assembly GCA_004026545.1. NCBI lineage: Eukaryota > Metazoa > Chordata > Mammalia > Chiroptera > Mormoopidae > Mormoops > Mormoops blainvillei. Next base: position 13,457 of record PVJD01010533.1, on the reverse strand, counting down.
TGATCTTTTTCTCTTTTTTACCTCATATTTTGTACTTTATCCGTAACAAACAAGACTATTCTGATATTTCTATTTTATTTTATTTATTTATATTTTTAAGGACCCAATTAGACTCTAACATCTTGATGTGGGACACCAGACCTAATATCGCTATTTTGAATATCTGTCTCTCATCTTCTGCCCTTCTGCTGCATCATTATGTGTCGCTGTCTCCTTACAGTTCTCCTGATTTTTACATTCACTGTGATGACTTCTTGATGAATTCATCAAGACTCTGAACACTTTGACACCCACTGCTTTCTCAGAAGCACCCTTTATAGTTTCACTTTCCCGGTTGCCATTCCTAGTAGGAAGTAAAGGCAAGAGAGAATTCTATTCTGTCTGGTAACTACGGTGAACAGTCAGCCCACTAAACACTGATTATATTTCCTGTGGCTTTCGTTAGTTGCTAGAATGTCTATGGATGTTGATCCTGATTGATTCCAAAACTGTGCTTTTCAGTTAAGGGATAATATTCTGTGTTTGGAGACTGGAATTGGGTTTACATTTCTGAAACAAGAAACATGCATAGAAAAAGTGTGGGGAATGCTCAAGTCTATTTTCATTAAGATGGAATGAAATAGTTATTACCTAAATTTTCAATGTTGTTCCATGCAATACTAATTCAAGTACTAGGGTAATTAAGTTTTCGTGTACTATATATTTTCACCACTTTACTGTATTTTCATGGGTGTTCATTAGAAATTTAGGGAAAAGCATGTCAGTGCAAGCAAGATACAATTTTAAAGTAGAAGTTAAAAAAATAATTTACAGTAGTTTTTAGGAAGTAAGTGATTAGTGCACACTCAAGTGATCAACTTCTAAGCACATTCATTTCACTGGGGCCTAACCCACAATGACTTGCCTGTTTCTTTATATTTTCTTTTCTGACTGTGTTCTATGGCTCTGCATTTATAAATATATAACAAATTACTGTGGTGATTTGGAAAGTTAAAATCAATTCAGGTTGTAGTTAATGTATCTCAAAGCCCCTAGCTGAAATTAAAAGCAAAACACAATTTACTTAGGTTATTTTCATTTTCATTTTCTGCTTCATCTCACCTTTACTCATTTCTACTTATTAGTCTTCCTAGTTGCTCTATTTACCTATTTTATTTTTATTTTTGCAGACTCAAAAAATAAAAAATAAAAACACCAGAACTAGAGAAAACATTTCTTACACCATGCCTTATACTTAAGACACTTAAACTAATTCACTCCACTACAGATACACTTAGGAGAAAAACAGCCACCTGCGTTTCATGTTTAAAGAATTTGAAAGATAAGGTGTTATAAGAGGTTTAAAAATGTTTTTAAAAAGATCTCATATTCGAACTCGAACTGGGACAGAAATTAATATGTCAAAATAAAAAAAAAGCTTTAATTAGTAAAACATTAAACAAATAAAACCCAGAATAACATATGTACCAGAATGTATCCACCAGAAAAACAGGTAGTTCAAACTCGGCCCAGAGTAATTTAGCTTACTCAAGATAACAAAAGGGATGCACCATACTTGAAGAAGAATCCATTCATGTATTTGCCCTTGTTATGATTTCCAGTACTTCATTCCTTCCTATTCTACTGTCTTATTTGTTTTGTTTATATATTTGGTTTTATTAGATTCATATGTACCACTTCATACATTCATTCTTTTAGCTCGGCTACTTGGTATGGTTCCTGGATTTTATATTGTTTCCTTACTCCTGGCACACAGTTTCTTTTGTTCTTTGCTCTTTAAAGGGTGTTCTTTGATATGGTTACAATATCTCCTCTGTAATAATCCTCTTTCTAGCAAGGACTAGTATGTTCTGAGTTTCGGAGGCTGAGACACTCAGGGCGGTAGAGCGGCCTTCTGTAGATGTGCCTGATACGGCAGTGGCAAGAGTTCTAAATTATTTAGGAATTAACTTTAAATAGGTGAGAACCCATAAGGAAAAAAAAATTAATTGCAATAAAATACAGACATGATTTGAAAAAATTAACAGACATTTAATGCTCTTGAATATAATTTCTTAGTATTTTAACCCTCCCTCCACTCACCAAAAGCACTAGATTCTAATCACTGCCTATTAGAATTTTAGCTGGATTTTTTTGAGGATCATGAAATTTACTCTGAAAACATTATGAAGTTATAAATATTTATGAGTGACTAAAACAACTTAAGAAGAGTACATGTGGAAAGATTTGCCATAGCAAATATTGACACCTAAATATATATAGTGATAAAATAAAAATGTAGTATTATCACAATAATAAAAATATATATGGAGCAAAATAGAGAGTTTAGAGAAAGACCTATTAATATATATTTTAATATATGATGAAGGTGGTCCCACAAAGCAGGGGAGAAAACTGGCATTTTATAGTAGATGTTATTGAACAAGTTGCCTAACTATATGGAGGAAAACTGGGTCCCTACCTTACAGCACACAAACTGATAAAATACAAATGTATTAAATACCTAAGTATAAAATTATAAAGTTAAAATTATAAAGTTAATTAAAAATTAAGAAAGTATCTATTTTACTCAGGACAGAGAATTTCTAAAATCATGTGAACCTTTAAAAATATCATAATGAGCAATGAACACCATTGACAGAAGACTGTGACAAATATTCCATTTCTGCATTAATAATGTATTAATATGTAAAGTACAGTTATAAAGAAAATAAAAGGTGGTGACCTCAAGGTAAAAATGGGTAAAAATCAAAATAGGTAACTTATTAGCAAGAACCCTATTAGATTATAATATGATATCAAAACTATTGGTAGATGAGATTGTGATGAAAATAAAAGAATATTTATAATAGAGAGAAGATTAAATTAACCAGTGAAAATACTGTTTCAAATACTGAAATGCATGATTAACGCAGCCTTCTTCACATGAGGTTTTAAAAAATATGTGCTTCCCAGGTAAAGTCAAGTTAAATGAGTTGATTATCACCAAACCCTTGTTATATGAAATGTTAAAGCGATTTACTTAAGAAAAATAGAGTATGAAGTAAACTATGAAGTAACTATGAAGTAAAACTATGAAGTAAAATGACAACAAACTCACAACTATCAAAAACTAAGCCTAAAAACAAAAACAAACTAAGCAAACAACTAGAACAGAAACAGAATCATAGAAATGGAGATCACATGAAGGGTTATCAGTGAGGAGGGGTCGGGGGAGAGAGGGAGAAAAGGCACAGGGAATAAGAAGCATAATTGCTAGGTACAAAATAGACATGGGGAGGTTAAGAATAGTATAGGAAATGGAGAAACCAAAGAACTTACGTGTACCACCCATGACATGAATGAAGGAGGAGGGGGGATGCTGGTGGGAAGGGGTGTGCAGGATGGAGAGGAATAAAGGGGAAAATAGTAGAACAACTGTAATAGCATAATCAATAAAATATATTTAAAAATAAAAAATCAAAATTGGTGAATTTTTGTGTAGCCATTTTAATATTGAAGTGGGAATAAATTGGGCAACATTTTTGGTGTATTATGTTTTATTATTTTAAGAAAGGTAAAACAAATGTCACTCAAGAAATTGAACACATATTGAAATGTAGATAAATTCTAGATTCTTCTATGTCGGGATCTATTTTACCTTTTTCCATGTTGATAATTGGGCTTTCTATAACACATAGCACTCTATTGAACATATGACTGGCATTTGTTCTTTTGAAATCACTGATAAGGTGTTCTTGAAAAATGATTGGTCATAAATTGGTATTTTGATTGTATTGTATTTATTTCCTTACAGAGAAGCAGAAATGCATATTTTTTAATAGCTGTATGACTTCTCATTAAACATGTTAAAACACAGCTATCTTCTGAGTGATTTTTGACACAAGATGAAGAAAGTACGTTTGGTTTGATATTAGTCCACAGACAACCAACTTTATGGATACTGATGGTCAGTAAACATGGACTGACCTATAAGAGGATTTTTACTTCTTCTAAGTTGGTTATTCAATTAATTAAGTGTGTTATTCAATAAGTGAGCAGGAAAATATTTAATTTTGCTAATGTTGAATATAGTGACCAAATAATATAATTTTAGTAAAAAAATCAATTTTTTTCCTACAGGATTGCCTTGGAAATGTTTAGTTGATAGATTAGCAAAAATGTGTTATTTCAAATGAATTTGGGTCTAAAGTTTTTGGTTTAGCCAACAAATCGATTTACTATTTTTACTCAATTATAATTTTGCAATTGTTTCAATTCCAAACAGTAGTAGTAATATTGCATTGCTTAATTGCCTCCTTTGTGTTAGATATAATACATTTTCATAAAATAATTCATGTAATATCAAATACTCTTTATAATAAATACTTTAGTTAATTACTATAATTTCCATTTTACAGAACAGGGTAGATCATAATATTATATTAAGGTAAAATTTTTATTCAAAATTTCCCATATGATTTTCTGTTTATTACTACCTATTTATTCTAAATACATTTTCTTGAGAAACAAAAGGCCATATAGCTATTGTGATACAGAATTCTTTCCCTGAGAATATCATCTAGAAGCACAGGGAGAATAAATGCAGAAAGATGGAAGAAGATACATGACTGTCATACACAGACCTATCTAGGGGATACCCTGTAAATTTTAAGTCATGCCTAAAATATTCACTCATTATATTTTCTTTTAATAATTTCTTTTCTACTCTTTTTCTCTGAGCCGATTCTTGCTAATTAATACATGATGATAGATGTTGGCTGTCAAATTTCTCTCCCAAAACACTAGAAAAAGTTGCTGATGAAAATAAAGTGAACTTTATTAGAATTACTCAGGAAAACCACTACTTTGTCAGTGTTAGTACTGTCTCAAATAGGAAAGGCAGACAAGGATATACTTAGTATTTCAGGGGCTTCCTGGATGGTTTAGAGGTAGGTCATCTAAGGCAGGGACCTAATTGGTTTTGGGGAACATTTATGACCTCAATAGCTTTGGATTAGAAGACACAATAAGGTGAAAGTCTTAAAGTAAGTGTTAATGAGAAAATCTGGTGTTAATTTTGGAAAGTACATAGTCTATATTAGTTGGTTTGCAACCTTATTTCACAGAAGCAAGTAAGTACCTTATTTTTGCTTGAACTCAGTATGGATTATCATAGGGAAAGAAAATGTTTGGCTCCAGCATTGTTCAACAAAGGAAGAGGAAACAGTGTTGCTTTCAGTTCTCACACACTTCTGAGTCATTTTTTTAGTTTGATAATTTGAAATTATAAAATGTGAATCAATTTATTTAACATATATTAGATTTACAACCAATGGAGATATATAAACAAAATTATTTTTGAAATAGGCTTTCACAAACTAAAATTATTTCTTCTCTTTTCTTGTTATTTAATCTTGATACAGCAATTAAAATATTTATGCAATATAATCTTTAAGCAATAAAATCTTTAAATTTTAGCAATACTAAGTGATAATAATAATACTTTGCATATTTAACAAGGTTTCAGTGAATTAAAAGGCAATAAATTATTGAGTCCATTGTCTGGCACAGAGTAAAAATTCATCCATTCATTCAATAAAAAACTGAAATGTATTGTGCTATACTATAGACAATACAGACATACAATAAAATAAAAACAATTATTAATTCACTGTGGTTTATTAAAAAGTAGTTAATGCAGATAAAAATGATTATTTTATCATTATTTGTAACTATGCCATGTCTAAATAATTTTTTATAGCTGTACAAACAAAGAAACCTTGAACAGATGTGCTTCCTAATGTTTGATCTTAATGCAAAGCTTAACCCATTGTATTCCCAAAGAGATATACTTAAATAAATTATGAGTCAGGAAGAACAAAAGCATAATATATTCTATAACATACTTTTGTTGTGTTGGGTCTAGTTTTTTTGTTATATTTAAAATTTCCTATTAGAAAATAGAGGAAGTTACCTCACAGTTTCATAAATAACAAAAATTATAAACAAATGTAATTAACTGATTTAACCAGAGCATGTAAAGGCAGTTCGCTTTCCAACAGGAAAACAAGTAATTTAAGAGCCTTTTTCATAGAGCTTGGTGTTTTAAGACAGGTTGTGATATAGATTGACTATTCAAAGCTATAACCTAATAGGGGCTGGGGGAACACTACCAGAGCAGGGCATTGGCAAACCAGAGTGCATAACAGATGAGCATTACTAAATGTTATGTCTTATGAAAAGTAGAAACTTTGGTTAAAAACTTATAATTGATGACTCTCTCCTGACTTTCTTAATCTTTCACTTACTGACTTAAAGCATACACATACAATCAGTTCAGCCTAACAGGAGAAATTTCTCCTGATTTGGGGCCAAAATTTTTCCTAAAGTCTGAGATTCTAAACTGGTGACAACTTTCATGTTATTAGAAGCACGTTCTTAATGTTAAATTTAACATTGGAAGCAAATGGGACTTCATAGACATCTGTGCATGAACATAACCATACAAACTGGGTTTTGGCCACTTGGCATCTTGACTTTACGTGACTTATTGATTTGTGTTAAAGGAAACAAGTTTTTCTTAACATGGCTTCAACCTTGGGGAGGCTGTGAGCGCTCCGACTCAGAGCCCCTCTTTTCTGCAAGACCCAGAACTTCCTTTGCTTCCAAAAAGGGTACAAGACAAAAACATGCCCAGAAGTTTCCCATTTTCTTATTTTCCTTAAGCTGGTCACAGAAACAAATCTCCATCCTCTTAGGAATGTGCACTTGTGTACAGGGTCACCATTTTCTTGCAGTAGTTTTTTCCTTTAGGATCTGGGGTGCACTTTCCTTAGTTGTCATGTAGAGGTTCAAGAAACCATGTGCCTTTTCACACTGTCCCAGAGGCTGGAGCCCAGGGAGGCATGCATCCCTGAGTGGGACCCTGCCTCCAGGAGTGGGCTCCCATCCTTTGCAGGGTCTAAGTGTAGAGGGAGTCAGGGCCAACACCAAGGACGAAATGAAATGTTATCTGCCCTGCTGCAGGTGTTGAGACGCTATCTGCCCTGACTAATGCTGTAAATGTTTCTCTCCCACTTCTGTAAGCCCCTTCGTGCCAAATCTATACTACTCCTCCCAATACCCTCCCCTGCTTAGCCCAGCATAAAAGGAATGCGGGGCTATTGTTCGGGGCTCAGAATTTGGAGTTTGTCTCCTCTGGGCCTGTGCACGTAAATAAAGATCGTGCTCCTAACCCCTCAGTGTCTGGTCGTTTCATTTTTCCGTAACATAAGCACCACACCTTCTGTTCCCACGAGTGCTCCCACCCATGTGGGAAACAGGGCCAGTGACCCAGAACATCTAAATTCCAAACATCTAGAGGGAAAGAGCTTGTACCAAGCTCCAAAGTCCCATACCAAGAGCCCCTGTAACAAGGAGGCAATGCCCTTCAGAAACACAGAAGTCTGCAGCTCTGCATTCCCGGTCCCAGTTCAGCTTCAAGCATTTCTTCTAAGTCTGGGTCCATCAGCTTAAGTCCCTCTTGCAGTGTCAGTTTCTTTCCTCAGGAGCCCCCTTTGCTTCAGCCATTAGCTTACCAGTGTGTCTGTGTCCTTGGTCAGGAAGGTTCCCTGCAGATTCACCATCTTTGCCATCGTCTTTTGCAGGTGGTCCTTCAGATCTCATGGCAAACTTCCCCCTGTTTCTTGGTCCCGTCCAATTTTAAATGCCTAGCTTAAAATTTCCTGAGTGGCCAAATATGTGGCTCTTACTACGGTGCATTAGTGCCTGCCACTTTTGACAGCTTCCCAGAGTCTTTGACCCTTTTCAGCTGCCATCTTTGGTCAGGGCAAAAGTTTCCAGGCACACACAGGCATCCAGGGTGGGCATCCATCCCCAGAGCTTACGTAGGTGCTGTGTAAGCTTCCTCCTTACCCCTTCCCCTCCCCACCATATCCTGAGTCCCTTTGACAAGTCACTTTGCTAGTACACATTCTCTCAGTCAATTGTACAATTTGCCCCCAGGCCGCCTCCACAGCTCCTTCCTTCAGGAAGGAATGGATTGTTAATTTGCCTTTGTTATGCAATGTGCCTTAAATGCTGTACTTTTCACTCTGTGGGCATTCCCTGTCTTCCTCTGCATTTTTTTTTTGCAAAATTTGGGGAAGATGGTAGAGTTTTCCTATTTTCAGGGGGGACCCATGCTTTGACCCCATTAAATGGAGACATATGTGATAGAGTTAAATGTTTCTTTTATGTGTCACATTCAGGAAATTTACAAATCATTATTTCCAAATGGTAATTTGATGCATTGAAAGTCTGTGGTAAAGAGAAAATGTGACTTGGAATCAATAGTCTTTAAAAATTGGTCACACTGAATAATTGTGTATATTTAATTTATATTAGTCCAACCTGAATAAAAAAGAACAATGAAATTTGTACTCATATTTAAGATTTTATCATTTGTAATCACAACTTAAGCCTCCACATGTCTAGTAAATTATGTGTGTGTGTGTGTGTGTTACTTCTCTTGACTATCAATCCACACTAAGCCACAGCAACAGTTTCATTAATAGCTAAATGTAAAGGCAACCTTGCCTGAAGGAACAGTGCTTTGTTAATCAGAACCACACAAACCTTGTAAATCTCTGAAAACAGCACTGACCAAGAACTTAATCGTTCCTGTAAATGCTCTGTGAAGTGTTTGAATAGGTGTCATTTATTTACTTAGAAATTTCCAACACAGAAGCTCTTACCCATCACAAACCTCCTTTGTATTCAACTATGATTTAATGGTTTCTTGGACAAAACTAGTCCAAGCCAACTAAAAAGCAAATAAATAGTCACAGTGGATGGTAAATTGTCTCCTTTAACTTCATGAAGCATGTGTGCAAGAGTCAGATAAGATGTTGTCAACCTGTTAAAAATCTCAGTGAAGCCAGTCTCCTCCACTGCCAGCTGCAGAAAAGTTTTAACACGTTGAGCAACTGTGGGTCTAAGTTGTGGCAAAACCTTAAGGGGCAGAAAGGCCATAGTATTTCTTGAGACACATTCATCTTGGCTTTAAAATAATGGAAAATGTTCCCAAAGGGTCACTATTAAATGCACTTTATTTGAGTCTTAATTCAACCTCTTTTTTCCCTTTCATATATTTCAACTACAATAATACAAGGTTTACAAACAGGAAAGAAAGCAAATGTCATTATAATTGTTCAAAGTAGATAGTCTACCTATTTAGTCTCAATAAAAACAGTTGCTGATCTTTTTCAAGTCACTTAATGCTGTAATTTTCTGTCACTCCCTACCCTCACCAATCTATAGTTATTTAGAATTTTGTTTCCATTGTCAAGAACAATATGGATATTTTAATTAAGGTATTAAGACAATCATGGGTATTGTGACTAAGAAAATGATGGACACCTTAATTATGTAGTTTCATTTTAATGTTACTAATATAATTTAAGGATATATGTCTATTATTTCTATTTTAAATTATATTTGATAATATAGAATGACATTCTTATGATAAGAATTCTGAGCCAATTTTTTGATGTTTGATGACTTTTAAGCCCGTCTCCTCCCTGCTGGCATTCAGCCCCACATCTGAGAAAGCTGGTGCGGTAGTCTGGGTGCTCCTTCCTGCGCCGTAGGTGGGCAAGTACAAAACATGTGAGCCCCTACCCACACAGGGAAACCCTCCGCCTACCCCACCTTCCACAATAGCCACAAAGACCCCAGCTCAGTCTCCTTTCCTTGCTCCCTCAAACCATTTTGGACTAGTTTTGGAGGTTCGCCTTTCTCTCCCTAGAAAAGCCATATTAAGTAAGTAAGAAATCTTATCTCTCCTTACAGTATCTTATGGCTTCATCAATCTCTACAGATGAATCATATTTTGGGTGTGGAGTACGTCTTATACGTGCAGGTAGTCCTCCATAGTTTTGTCATCTAAAGAATGCATAAGAAGTACCTCGTGAGATTATAAAGTATTGATTCCTCGACCTAACTCAAGATTGTGCATTGGACAATCTAGTGAGTCACAAAAGAAAGGAAAAAAAAAGAAAAAGAAAAAGAAAACTTTTTTTCTAGTTCTGCTACATATGTCAATATTTCAAGAAATAAAATTTTATACTCTTCCTTATTTACTCATCCATCTAAAGTCCTGCTTTACATTATGAGCTATTCTCTGTGGTTTCACCTTTCTATCTCCATTGGCGGTAAGACTCTTGGTGGAATGTGCTCAATTTACTTATGTCTTAAAAATAATGAAACAAAACTTGAGAATTCTCAGTATTAATAATAAACTGAAATATATCATCATGGTCTGTTACATCAGTTTTTACTAGATTTTGTCAAACTGCTGGTGTCTACCCAGGATCCCCATCGGGCTGCTTGAATTTTCCATCATATCTAATTCTTCCTTGTGTGCAGTTCCCAAGGACTAGCTAATGGACAGGCATCTGGCTGACCACATCCATAACACAAGAAGGAGTATTAAAATATAGATTTCTGAGTCCACTCTTCAGATACACCTGGGATGGGGACCACAAATAATTATTTTTAAGAAACACACCCTTGCGATTTCTGTGCAGTGCATCAAGTATAGAACTACTAGTAATATATGTACTCCAGAGCATTGGGACATTCTAGAGCAAGAAACTATCATTTATTGTACCAAGTTTTCTCTCCTACTGGTGTAGCCCAAAATCTCAACTGATGAAAAAGTGCTGCCATTCCAAAGAGCTTGGGGGTGCTGTGCTCAGAAACCCATGCTCAGAAACCCCTGCTAGAAGCTGGATTGGGTTCTCTTAACTTGAGCTTTCCAGCTAACAGGTGTCATCCTGGGGAGAGCTGCTGTCCTGAGGCTCTTTTGGATTGTAGTGAGTATGAATTGTGACCCATCACTCTGGAGAATCTTGACCTGAGGCCATTAGCTTTGCACCTGGTCTTGACAATTGATAGAAAGAACACCATGCCAGAGGAAGCTTGACACAGTGGAAAAGTTATCTCCAAATTCTGCCAGCTCTCTCAGTTCTAGAATTATCAAAATATTAGTACGTTCAATTGTGGGTGATAAAGCTATCCAGTACAGTTATACTTCAGTCGTTCAGCTAACAGATTTGTTTACAAAGCAACAAAGGATCAATGGAAGTATTTAGGTAGCATACTGAGTATAGAAGAATATTTGAATTCCTAGACGTAATGAATATCTTTATCTACATAATACAAATAAAAATAGACTTCACAAAATATGCCCCTTTAATCAACATAAAGATGCCTCCCTTTCATGCATTTTCAGATAAAAGGAAAAAAAAAATGAATCTCTAAAGCAAATGCTAAATTTTAAATGTAGCCCCCAAATACAATCAACAAACTACATGAGAACGGATGATCAATAGAGTAGGTACTTGCAATGTTTCTAACTGTACTGTAATTACAAATTGAAGAACACTAAATGACTTTAGCATTTCCTATCTGAAAATATGCACTAATTATATAACAGTGTGATTAATTGCATGTCTTGTGTAATTATTTATAAATTACAGACCACGTTGTTAAACTTTCAATAATTAGTGATATAAAACTTTTATCAACACATAAAGTTTAGTTTATTTCCACTAAGTAAGACCCATAAAGTCATACATAAATAAATGGTTTGTGTAATGAGAATATGTTCTCCATTCAGAATGACACTTTATATGCTTTATTGATGTAAATATATTGTTTAAACATACATATGTATTTATATATAATCATAATAACTGTATTATATAATATTATAATGCATTTGAATGTTCATAGAAATTGCATCAAAAGGAAGGACAAGAATTAGCACATTAGAGAAGCATATATGTTAATGCAAATATGAAACTAAAGTTATGTAAAGTTCTTCTAAAAGAAGAACAATTACAATCTGCATTACAACAGAGGGATTCAGCCTAGACAACCTCAATCTCCTATAATTGATGCTAAGCCTGTCTGTCCTTTGCCCTGGAGAGAGACATTACCTTTACCATACTGGGCTGTAAACATGCCTGCCCTTTGTTCCTTTGCCCTGAGAGAAGACGCTTACCCTGTGTTCTAAGGCTGCAGCACAGCTATCCCTTTTCCCCCAGGGGCACTATTTCCATTTCCAAGGTGGTTCACTGTACCAACATCCTTGAAAAACGTGGTCTGGAAAAATCAGCCTGGGTTTCTGCTCACAAAACCATCCAGAAATCCAAGAGATTTATGGAGAATCATCTTTCAACAATATAAATAAAAACATTTATGTTTTAACTAATTACAGCGCTAATCATGTCAAAGTTCTGTGGAGCTGCTGATATAAATAAGTTATAAACCAACATGTCTTTCTTAGATTGCAAAGTGACAATACGTATGGAGAACTCAATAGTGTTGCTCACTTTATTATAATAGTTTCACTTTAAGGAAACTGTGCTGAAGAAACAATAAAGAACATAGAAAAATATTAATGGCAAAAATTTACTGCAGCCTTGTTTCTTAGCTGAAACAAGAAACTTATGCATCAGACAATAAGGTTAAATTGTATCATGTGCAAATGCATAAATATTATTCAGGCACTGAACAGGTTTGCTTATACTTCAAAGATGTATGTGGCGGAATATAGCTGTCTCCTCAGTATCTGTTCCATCTTTTCCCAAGCATATGATCTCCCAAATGAAGTCTACATTTCCTAGCCAGAGGGCTCTATAGGCTAAGTTCTCAGATATTAAGTACAGGCAGAAGAAATATGTGCTACTTTCCTCTCACTTGTTTAACAATAATTTCCTCGCTCAGACTCCCTCTATTTCCCCTTCCCATAAGCAAAACACAGACATAACAGAGACCGTGTTTTAACGTAGAAGTAATAAAAGCAACTTAAGTGATGTCAGATCACAAAATGAAACCAACTGTGTTCCTGAATGAATTTTGGGAGGGATAAATCCAGTTTTGCCAGTCAGAACTGCCCTTGTATAGACTATTAAGAGAGAAATAAAACTGAACTGCATGGACACAGTCAGCAATGTGGTTGTTGCCAGAGGGAAGGAGGTAGGGGGTGGGAGGTAGAGGGGGCCTAATAGACGGTGAATGAAGATGGTTTGACTTTAGGTGGTGGGCACACAGTGCAATATACAGATCATGCATTATAGAAATGTACACTTGAAACCTATATGATCCTAGTAGCCAATGTCACCCCAGTAAACTTAATAAAATATATATACGAAATGTAAAAAATAAAAAAAGAGAAATAAACTTTTATCTTGCTCAAATCATATTTGGGCATTCCATGCTTTACCATTTAACCTTCACCTTATAATGAAGGGTAGGAGAGGGAAACATAATATTCAAAATTATGTTAATGTTATAATCTAAAATAAATATGAGCAGCCAGGGAGAAGGGAGAGAATGAGAAAAATCATTGTTAATAAAAGATACATTTGGAAAATAAGATTATAAATAAATATTATTTTATCTTTAAAAGTATTTTTAAACTATGC
>PVJD01010532.1:0-52915 GCA_004026545.1 Mormoops blainvillei | reverse complement strand
GGACCACCATTCAGTCCACTGTGCCCCTTTGCTCAGTTACTCACCGGTTAATTTTATGCCTACACTATGTGAGAGTCAGTCCTCTGTTCTGGGGACACAGGCAGAGTAAGGTAGAGTCCCTGCCACCCAGGGGATACCAGTGAATCTGTGACTCTCTACGCAAGCACTCAAGCAGGGGCGAGAGTGGGAATATCGAGCAGCTGGTAGAGCCCCAGCCCTGCCAGCCAGACAAGCACCTGGCATTTGTAAACTTCAGAGTTTTACCTGCTGCAAACATCAGCGCTGCCTCTAAGTTTTGAAACCACGGGTCAACGTTTCTGTGATAGCTCATGGAAGAGAGCAATTTCAATCATCAAACCTTACGTTTATGATCAGTGAAAATTATGATAGCTGTTGACTTGATAAATTAAACTTGGAAGACCAGGAGACACAGACAGTTAACCCCTGGGTTTCTGTCTCACTTCCCCTGCCTGCTTCTCGCCTCCCTCCCGCTTTGCTTCCATCTCTCTTCTCCTCATTTCTGCTTTCACTCACACGCACACGCCCGAACAGACCGATTTACCCATCTGGCCGTGAAACGTCGCCTACAGTTGGTACGTAGGGCAAACCCAAAAGGTTTAAACAGATTTTAAGATCCAACATTAGGATGACATTTGCTGTCCTCCTGAAAAAAAAAAAAACCATAAAAACAACAGCTTAATTGTAATGTTTTTACAAGTCTCTCCAGGGCAATCCATCAGCTGCAGGCTTATCACTGGAAGTCAATAATAAGAAACAGCAGTATGATTTATATAGAGCCCCTGCCTCATCTGCTTCCTACTCCTTGTTGAAATGATAATGTCATATAAACTGCCATCCATGTAGGTTAAGATAGAATTCATTATTTCGGGATGCTCCTAAAAAACCAGGAATGCGAACACGAAGCATTTCCCCTCCGAAGCCTAATAGCAGGAAAGAGGGTTTCCGTTGTGTTGGGTCGGGGAGCCAGTTTTGTAGGCGAGTTCTACGCGGAAAGTTTGTTCCCGCAATCACTGTTTGTTTCGTCAAATATGAGGAAAGAGAGAAAAAACTGTGCCCTTAATTTACAAGAGGAAGTGAAACAGACACATTTCCGTCCTCCCTAAAGGCCTACAGTGATGGTCCGGAAACGCCTCTGGGGGTTCTGTCGCTCCTGGCTGGTGTCCCTCCACAAACGTGGAGGGGAGGGGGTCAGTGCTCGGGCTGACATTTACTGAGCGCGGCCTGTCTACGGAACCTCTTCTGAACGCTGTGTTAGGTCGGTTAATCCTGACGATGGTCGTCAGAGGTAGGTCCTAATATCACCATCCCTGTTCCTAGAGAAACTGAGGCAGAGAGTGTAAGAAACTTGCCCAAGGACAGGCAGCCAGTGGGGAACCCCTGCGTGGAACTCCCCGGGCCCCTCACGTCTGGCTGCTTGAGCTGACCCATTACTATCTGGTGGGACACCCGGGGAAGCCCCCTACCTTAGCGTCAGGCAGGAACTAATGTTTTTTGTGTAACTGCTAGGGGTGGACAGACAGCTTATCTCACAGAAAACTCTGCCACGGATCCAATAACAGGCCCAGAGGGGCAAGTTGGGTAGGAATTGAAACAGTAATCTTTTAGTGAAAAGAGACAAAACCCAACTCAGATGAGCTTCGGGGCGGGGGAAGGGGGGCAGGTTTGTTGACTCGGTCACCAGGGAGACTAGGAATGAAGGGGACCTGGGAGCTGGTCACTGTCCGGAGACTCATCACCCCACATCTCTGTCCCTAAGTCCCCTCCCCACCCCGACCCCCCCACCCAGTGACACCGTCTTCACACCCTTCACAGTAGCAGGAGGGAGGAGAGAGGAATTGGTCTCTGCATTCCAGCCTGGTGCTCCCCGGAGGAGAAGCAAGTTCCCTCCCACGGCCCCACACAGCCCCAAGAGAAGGCCCCTGCGTGGCCTACTGAGGGTCTGGGGTCCTCAGTTGATTGATTTCACGGCACACTGTCCTAAATTCAAGGATCTCTTTGTATAGGAGTTTAGTTTGCCCCCATCAGGTGTAATCTCCATGAAGGCAGTGGCCTTGACAATCTCATTCCCTGCTGGGGGTCTGTAAGGGCTGCAAATATTTCTGCTGGGTGCAGAGGGGACACAGAACTAACGCGGAATCAGACTGTCTCCACTGGACGCCCTTCCTCCGGGCAGTGTCCTCTCTCCCAGGCCTGCTGGAATGCCAGGGTCACAGCCACAGGCAGCGCTGTGTTAGGAAAGAACAGACAGGCATCCGGAAAAACCAGGCTCCGTTCCTGGTCCTGGCCCCGCAGCGGCCTGACCTCCGAGCTGCAGTTTCTTCGACTCTTCAAGGAAGATCATTGCTCACCTCACAAGGTCGCCGAGGAAGATCAATGTTGTGTTCGAGTTTAGAAGGCAGGTGTTGCCTGCCCTTCCTAACCATCTCCCAATATCCCCTCTCAAGAACTCATCCAGACGCAGCCAATCAGATGCAATGCCCACGTGCTCTCCACCTGTCCTGCTTCTTCCCCTGCCTTTACTATTTCTAAACCCTCCTTGTCCCCTCCCCTGGGACCACCCAGAATGAACAGCCCATTTCAAGTCCATATCTTCAACAAAGCACTTTCTGATTCCCCTGAACTTGAAATAATCTTATTTCCCATCAGATCATCTCAGGACTGTATCTGCACGTCTCTAGAAACATCAAGGTGAAATGATCGGCTGTTTTGTTTTGTTTTTCTCGCAAGAAGCCCAGGGGAGGAAGCTAAGAACTGTGGGCCGCCCGTGGTCTTCACAGTGTTTCCAATTACACTAGAAATTGTTAGAATAAGGGGGTTACAGGAGGGAGAGTTCACCGCAGGCCTTTCCCACCAGTTTACTGCGTGAAGGTCAGTCCTTGATGGGCTACATTTGGGTTCGTCACGGGCCGGAGGAGCAAAGGGAGGCCGGTACATTTCGAAGATTCCCTGGGGCTGACTGCTGTGTCTCTAGCCCATCTATCAATAACCCATCTGAATTTTTACAACAGGAACCTGTGACAACAGAGGAGCTTGACCAGGCAATCAGATTCTAGTAGCTGCCTTGGCTCACCCCCATCTCCCGAGGGCCTTCGTCCCCCGGGTTAAGGCATTCTTACCATTCATCCTCCAGAGAACTGGATTGCCACGTCCAATTTTTTAAATGACTTTCTGACATGCTTTGCCGACCCCCCCCACCCCCACAATGTGAATGAGTCCATCTCTTTTCCAAGGGAAACTTAGCATCTGTTCTTTAACCTACAGGCACAAAAGACATGGAAGTTTCCATTCACTTTCTTGTCTGTGTTTCAGAGGTTTGATTCCGTGGAAGACATCATCGAACACTGCAAGTATTTTCCTATCGTCCTCATCGACGGGAAAGATAAAACCGGGACTCGCAGGCAGCAGTGCTGTCTGACTAGGCCCCTCCCTCTCAACAGACTCTCCTCACCCTGGTAGCCTGATCTGTTTGTTCTTTAGTTCCCCGGACCCGTTATTTTGCACTTCTTTCCAAAGATTATTTTCTGTGGCTTTAAGGAATTACATCTTTGACATTGCAGAAAAGAAGAAACGTTTCAGCAGTGGACACTGGAAATTCAATCATGGCTTTGAAAGCTCGAATCACAGAAGAGATATGTAAAAGAGGCCAAAGTCAAACCTAACTGTCAAAAAAGTATCTCCTAAAGAAACAACGATCAAGACGGCCAGCACGCTGATGTTACGGAGGAACAACAGAGGTTATGAAACTCTTGCTGGAATGTCTGCACCTGGCGCCTGGCAGGTCGGGGTGAGATTCCCAGACCTATGCGCTTGATGGGTCCTCGTGCAGCCTTTATTTCAGAAGTGCTAGGACTTGTGAATTTACAATGTTTTTGCGATTCCTTATTCTGAAGGTGTTGGGGAGTGTTCCCTCCATGCTGTTTGTAAGGCTGGAAATTCGCCTCTAGCGGGGAAGTGCGGTAGGGAAATGAGCCCTTGTGAATATCACTTGGAAGACAGGAGTCAAAGCTGTTTCCGCTTCTGTGAAAGGGCCAGTCTCCAGTAGACGCCGTTTAGGGTCGTTTTAAGACACATGGAATTAGCAGATTCGCAGCAAGGGAGGAAGCTTAAGTCTGAATGAAAGTATAATTATTTTTTAAAACTCCCACTGTGGACTTCCACGCCAAGGAAGAGCTGTCCTGGAGTTAGCGTTATGGCGCAGGGACCTTGCACACGTCCCTGCTCCAGGCTAAGAGGATGTCATTTTATTCTTGTTTCACAGCACAGAAGAGGAAGCAGAGGCTCGGGGGGTTGTTGATCTCACTCAGTATAAAAGAGGAGAGCTCGGGTTTTTATCCGTTTTTGCCTGGCCCTCTCCCAGTGCATCTTCCCAGGTACCTTTCCGGCCCGATGAAAGAGAGCGAGAAACAACAGGAAAACAGACTGACCCGCCTGTAAATATATACATCAGTAAACTCTTGTAGTAAAGTTTTAAAAAGAAGAAGAAGAAGAAGAAGAGCTCTGGTTGAAATTAACAGTATACAATGACTTTAAATGTCACCAAATGACACCAAACGTCACCAAATAAATGTCTACTCGTGAAGTTTATAGAGTACTTATATACTTGCAGCTTCAATGCAGAAGTAAAACCAAAACAGAATTAAAAGGCAAGACGTAGCAAGGAAAGTAACACGCATGATGCCCAGGCTCAGCTCTTGTCCCAAACAGCAGACAGGCGCACGGGCCCTCTCCTTTCACAAGGTCAGCGTGAAGTGACGCCTCCAGGTCAGCTCAGGGGCCCCGACGGCGGAGCTGCTTGTAGAGCTGGGACTCCTGACACCCACAGGTGCCTGCCCTAGGGCGTGCGTGCGCAGGACGACGTGGATCCCACCGGACCAGAGGGTTTCATGTGGAGCTCGGCTACTAAGGAGCAGACTGATCCGAGCTAAAGGCTCGGTTTGGTGACTGGTCACGCTCAGCTGGGCTTCAGCAAACCCAGGCCAGCATGGAGATGGGCTCGGCAGAGAGGCCACAGGCTCACGGGTGGGAAGAATCTGCTCCTCCCCTCCGACTCGCTTACCCACTGGGGCCGCGCCATTCCAGGCCATGTTCTCAAGACACTTGTGGGAGGAAAGAGAGAAGGAGGGAGGATGGGCAGGCAAAGCATCAGACCGAGGCACTGCTGCCTACTGGCAAGATCCAGCGCCAAGGCTGCCCATGGAGGAGAGAGCCCCGTGTGGGGCAGGAGTGGCCATGCGTGAGTACAACGCCCACACTCCCTCGTTGCCAGGGGCTGTCCAGGAAAACTGCCACCTTCAAATGTTGGGGGACACCCAGAAGGTGCTGCAGCTGGGAGGCTGTCAGGGAGTTTGGTGATCAACAAGTTCTTCTTTCAAGCAACATCCAGGTGGCCCATCTCCACGTCTGCCAGAGGCGCATCGTGGTTCTCAGTGTTGACGGTGCTGACAACATTTTGCTTGTAATAAATCACTAAAGGATAAGGACAGAAATTTTAATCGTACGTCATCATTACGACAGTTCTGTAAGGAGGGCAGCAGGGCAGGTATTCGTTCCCCGTTTTATGATTGAGGAAACTGACCTCCTTGGCCACACTCTTCCAGCCACATAGTCACAGCGGAAACCGAGGCTTTCCTACACAAGCTTCCGTCCCAGGCCGAGTTTCTCACTGGATCTGTAAGTAGCAGTTCAATGATTTGTGCCTGGAGTGCCCGAATTCCGAAGCGTGCTGATCCCTCCGCAACTATTACTTCATTTCCGGTTGAGAAGTGTCTCCTCACACCTCGCCTCAGGAGAGCAGTGGAATTTTAGCTTTCTCTGATTATAGCACCTATGCATTCACAAATACTTCTTCTACAAAATCATTCCTATTCGGCTCAGTTTATATCTCCATCTTTAATAATACCTTGTTATAAGTGCTTGTTTATGTACGAATAAATTGTTGCTAGGCAATCTTATAGATATTGAAATTATAGCCGTGAATTAAGGGGGAGGGGAGCAGACAGCAAATTAAGTATACAATAAATAAAATCATCTAAATTGGCTTCCTGTTACTTTGTTGTATTTGCATTTTAACACTTATCACTGAGCGCTTATGGTGAGGCTTGTATTAGGTATTTTTTGCTGAAGCCCATTTAAGTGGCTTTTAAAAGTTTTCAACCAGAAAATTTTAAATTTTTCAGATTTACTTTATGGAAGACTCCTTCTCTTGGGTATACGTGTGTATAAGTGAGTGTGTTGGGGGAGGGGTGCGAGAAACTACATCATACCCAAAATCAATGAAATATTATGCTTTAATAACTATAGAGAAATCAAATTTTACCCCAGTGTCAAATTTAGCCCATTGCTGTGTGCGTTCAAATACACACGATTTTTACATGATGGTCTATATTATATATGATTAGCGTTATATTTGGGTATCTGTTTTTTCATCTTGAGTAATATTTGTTCTCGCCAAGCACATTTACTTTTTTTAACACTCATGATTTACAGCTGTACTAACCTAAATGAAAGCAAATATGTAATTAAACATCCTAATATCTCCGTAATGTGTATTAGAAAAAGGAATTCAAGGTAAAGTTTAATTCTGCTTTTTTTCATGCCCTATTGTTCCTAAAGCCCTTTGGAAATCACATGTACGATCATTTATGACAAGTTTCTAGAATAATTTTTGATATATGGGCATTAACAAATGCTAGGTTTGGGGGCATAAAGATGAAAAAGACTCCATCGCTGTGACTGCAGGCGCCCAGCCTGGCATCACAGTGCATGTAATTAAAAGCACGCAGTGGAAAGTAATAGGTTGGGTCATTCTCTCCCTGGTACCACCATTGCGTTGGCAGGCAGAAAGGGATGTGTGGGGGAGGGGACAATCAAGGAAAGCTGCCTTGTGTGGGTGGGGGTGGGGGGGCGGGTGTTCAAGCAGAGGGCTGAAGAGTGCCCCTAGAGTAGAACTCAAGCTTTAGGAACACCCTTTGCCAGACTATTTTTGAGGACTCATTTTTAAGGGCACTATTGTAGGCCATTCTAGTCACCAGTCAAGCAGTGACCACATATTAAATGCACAAGTGAGCCCAACAGAAACAGCCCTCTGTGGGGGATGGACAGGTGATTTATTCACTGGTTCCAGGGAAACTGGCTCACCGTATAGGAGAAAAAAATATACAATTATGTTGTACTTCAAATCGGACCCAAAATAAATGCCCCATGGATCAAATAGCTAAACATGAAAAGCAAATGTAAAATTGAGCCTTGTGTTTTGTTCTGATAATTTTTATGTTTTTGGGGTAGGCAAAGAGTTCTTAAAACTAACACATGAATTATAAAGGGAAAGAGTGATAGATTCGTTACACCAGAATTTAAAATGTTTGCAAAAGTCAGACAACATCAAAAGGCATTGGAAAAATCTAACGTAAGTCTGACCAAAGGATATAAACAAGCAGTTCATATGTATACATATGGATATACATACACCTCTTAGCCCGGTTAAGATGTTAAGATGTGCAGGCGTGCTGTCATAACTGGGGAGCGGTGGGTGTGAGGGACGCACGGGGCCCATAGACGCTGCCACGAAATGGAGCTATCTTTAAGGACAGAAAACACGGAGCTGATGGAACAAAGCAGGAGAGGGAAGTACCTGTCTTCTCTGATCCACAGCCCCTCCCAGTTTGACAACGGACTCACACAGAGGGAGATTTTAGCCAGAAAGCTTCCAGAGAGGCAACCCCATTGAATGGCAAAGAGGCTTCCCGGTTGCCCATGAGACGAAAGCGGAATGGGCAGAGGAACCCCACGGCCTTCCTCGGGGCTTCCTGAGGGGCTTGCTAAAGCCGCAGCCCAGCACGCCCAAGCTCCGGGCTGACCCAGCAGCTGCCTCTGCAGTCGTAGCTGGAGAAACGCTAATTCAAATAGCACCTGTACAGCACTTTTCACTCATCCGATTGGTCAAAATTAAGGATTCAGAGCATATCAAAAACTGGTGAGGAAGTGTAGATGCCTGACGATTCCCTTTTTGATTGTAATGTAAATACATGACTTTAAGCTTTTAACTGCTGAGGCATCCATTTCAAAGACACACTTTGCCAACTACAAAACTAGATGAAAGGCCAGGCTGCCACGCCCATGAAGGTCCCCTTTGAGAAAGCCCCAAGTGACCTAGGAGACCGACACCTCTGTGGCCCTGCTTCTCCCCTCTCCTGCTTCAACTCCGGATCCTAGGTTTCAAATTCATCAATAAGGAGTAAAAGCCTAGCCCGCCCACCCTCGACCCCCCAAAAGGCAAAACCCCAGGTCTGCCCTCCCCACCTCCCCCCATGGTGTCTGTGTGCTGCGTACTCTCCAGGATTTGTAATGAACCTTGTTTTCACGAAGTTCGCTGAGGGCTGATACGGAGGTGTGTCTAACAGGAAAAACAGACAAAACCTCAATGAGAGTTGGGCATTTTAACGCCCATCTCTCAGAAATAACGAAGTGAGCAAGCAAAAGTGAATGAAACTATAGAAAACTTTAACAGCATCACCCAACAAGAATAGTTATTTGCAAACTAGTTCACACAATAAATACAGAATACACATGATTTCCCTAGTCAGATAGAACGCACCAAGGAGAACCACCTTTTGGGACCTAAAAACGCGTCTTGGTAAATCTTAAAGGACTGGGAAATATATAGATTATATTCTCTGAGTAAAATAAATAACCATATGATGTCTAGAAAAAAGTCTCCAAATATTTGGAAATTAAGCAACACATTTTTAAATTACTCGTGGTCAAAAAAAAACCAAAAACCAACAACCAAGAAATGTGAAAATATTTCAAAATGAATGGTAACGAAACACTGAAATTTGAAGGATACAGCTATCCTTAATATAAGCTTTTATAGCTTAAATGCCTTAAATGCTGATAGTAGAGAGGGTAGTTCCATAATCAAGTACCCAAGTCTCCACCTTAAGACATAAAGAAAGCATAAATTAAGCCCAAAGTAAATAGAAAGAAGAAAATATCAAGGTTAAGGGCAGAAATCAAGGAAACAAACAAACAAAGAACAATGAAGAAAACCAACGAAGCCAAAACTTGGTTCTTTGAATTGTTACAGGAGAAACTCCCAGAAACTCCGTTTCTTCCCGCCAACGCAGTAAAGAATTGGAGACCAGTGAGTCTATTAGAGTGCCAGCCGGGTTTGTTGGTGACCTGTTCTCATGGAGCAGGACGGGCTCAGCTAAGGTGGGAGTCTGGGGCTGACTCCCCAGATGCACAGGTTCAGGGTGAAGTGGGGTAAGGGCGGCCGAAGGCCAGGATGGCAGGCGCAAGGGTGGTGAGGGCCGAGGTGGCAATGGTCAGAGGCCAGGTGGCCTGGCTGGACGACCAGAGAGCAAAGGGCGCCAAGCCCCGAGTCCTTTGTCCTGAGGACTTACATGTAGTTGGCTGCAGGAGGGGTGAGGGGGACGAAATTCCGTACTGATTGACAGGTAAAGGTGGTGCTAGGCTTCCAGGACAGGGTGCGACTACCCGAAGGTGTTAACGGGCTTCTTCCCTTCCTAGGGGCCCTTGCCAGCCTTTCAGGCCCGGGATGAAAGCACAGTTTCAAAGGCTTGCTTTCCCAGATAATGGAAGATACACAGAATTTCAAGGGCTGCTGAGTCCGTGGGTGGGACGTGTCTCCCTCCTCCCTGCCTTGGTTTCCCCTCTGGCCACTCGTTCTACTGTAACATCCCCCCCCTCAAGTAATAGCAACCCAAATCTTTGGGGACTTTGGGCTCAGGATGGCTGGATTGGTGGGTGAAACATGTCTCCCGCCTCCTCCCTGCCTTGGTTTGCCATCTATCCTACCTAACAGAATAATTAAAATTAATAAACAGCTACCTAGTCAAAAATATAAGCAAAAGAAAACAAATTACTAAGAAGAAATGAAAGGGAAAACACGACAGATCCTACAGACATTGAAAGACTATTAAAGGAATATCATAAGCACCTTTATTCCAATTAGGTTGAAAAATATAATTCCATACATACTAGTAACAGGAGAACCAGAAAATCTGAACAGCACTTCATGTTTAAAAGAAATTAGAAATTTTCCCACCCATACAAAAAATCTCTAGATCATGATGGGTCTTACCAAAAATTTTAAAGTTATAATACCAGTTATAATAAAGTTTTAATACCAGGCGTGACTCAGTGGATTAAGTGCTGGCCTGCAAACCGGAAGGTCACTGGTTCGATTCCCAGTCAGGGCACATGCCTGGGTTGCGGGCCAGGTCCTCGGTTGCGGGTGTGTGACAGGCAACCAATCAATGTCTCTCTCACGCACTGATGTATCTCTCCCTCTCTTTCTCTCTCCCTTTCCCCTCTCTAAAAATAAGTAAAATCTTTTTAAAATGAAATAAAGTTATAATACCAAAGTTACAAACTTTTTAAGAAAATCAAGAAAGAGGGAACACTTCCAAACTCTTTATAAGGCTGGCATAAACTCAATCATAAATAACTACATAAGTAAGCGCATAAACCTGACACAGACAATACAAACAAAGAAAACTCTAGATTACGTGCCACAAGCATAGATCCAAAAATCCTTAACAAAATATTAGCAAATCACTGGGGAGAAAAGATGCCTGACCTAAGTAACTCTGGAAATGAGTGGAGACTGTGAGGCTACAGAGAAAAAGAACTGTTTGTATATAGTAACCTTATACCCCAGTTGGTCAAGTTATTTCTCACACAGGTACACGTATATGTTATATTCTGGGACTGAATAAATAAGAAAACGGATGATGGGTGGGTGAGCCAGGCTTCTCACAGCTAGAGCAGGAGGTTCCTGACAAGCAAAAAGGTCAGGCCACAGTGAGCATAACGCTGCATTAGGTTTATAGACATCAGCATGAATTCATGTTTCGCTTAATATAGATATATATGGTTAAACACAGAAATCATTACAGGTATATACGTATATACACATTAGTATTTGCACATCCAGTTCCAAGCTCTATTCATATAAGGGACCTAGAAGCAATGACACTCTGGTAGGGAAAGAAAAAAATTAGTGGGAGAGGGTGAGGAGGCAGCCTTGCCTTGCCAGGTTTTTAAAAAGGAAGCCACTGAAACATACTGGAAATTCACAAATAGGAAAGTGAAGATATGACAAAGGTGGTGTGACAAGTCAGTGGGCAAAGGGTGGTTTATTTAAATAAGTTTCGCTGGAAACACAATTGCCTGTCAAGTGAGGAGGGTAAAACATATCCACACTAAAAAAATCCCATGGCTATTAAATATTTAAAGATAAAAATGTATAACAATAAATATATAACAATAACTACTTAGACGAAAATCTATGAAAATATTTGTGTGGCAGTGTTGTGTGTATTAGGGATACTTCTTAAACAACACAGGAAACCAAACAAAAAGTGGGGAAAAGAAGACACACTTGACTATGTAAATATTTTAAATACAACAAAAAAGACTAAGCAAAATCAGAAAACAAAGAATAGACTACAAAAGACCTTTGAAGCACGTAGGTCAGAGAAATGATTCCTACATATGCTACATTAATAACTCCCATAAGTTAATAAGGACAAATAATCCAGTTGAAAAAAAGGCAAAGGATAAAAATAGACATCTGATCAAAAGGGAAATCCTGATATTCAGACACATGAAAAGGAGCTCAAGTTCACAATTGCCAGGGAAATGCCAATTAAAGTAACAGTGAGTTAATGCGTTTTTCACCCAACCGTTGGCAAAAAGTTCAGAAGAATGTCACACCCAGCGCTGGGCGAGCCAGGCGTCTATAAATTGTTAGTAACTACGGGCATTGGAATCACTGCAAGTCTTTGGAAACAAACCTGGCAAACTGTGAAAATGAAAAATATATGTATCCTTCTCACCCATTCTAGTTCTAGAAGTTTATCCTATAGAATTAAAAGTATACTTACTGAAAAAAAAAATATCATATAAAGGGATGCTTATTGAAGCACTGTCTGCCAAGTAACACAACCAAAACATTAAAATTCAATACTAAAAAGATGGTAAATTAAGTGTAGCCATGCTGTGAAATATTATGCAACTATTTAAAAGAATGCTTTAGCATTGCATCAGCTTTCCTACGGAATTGTTCATAGGCTATAAGTGATAAAAGCACTTTGCAGAGAAATGCATACGGAATTGGTCTATGTTCATAAAAACTACTATACCCCGCGACACGTCTGACTTTTTTTTTTATTATAGTTATATAAGAATATAGGAGGTGTTTAAAATGTGTTTCGGTGGGATGGGGCCTGTCTGAGAAGGAGAGAGAGTTGGTAGGCAGCAGAGAGAGGCAACGACTATGCCACATGAAAACCACTCCAGCGTCAGGGAAGAGAAGGAAACCAGAACATTCTGTCACTACGCCAGCAAATGTGGAAAAACAAACGTGTGTGTGGACATGAGAGAGCAGCATAGGAAAATGAAAACCTCTTAATTGGCTGTAAAAAAGAAAAAACTATGTAAAAAATTGTTGGTACCAAGCTGCACAATGGATCCCTCTAAAATGATGTTATCTATAAAACACAATTTATTAAGTCAGCAGCTCTGCGCAATTTCTCATTGTGTTTGCAAGCAATCAATATTCTTCACATCTTGAGTCCCTTTCAAAGGGACTCGTTTGTCCCTTTGAAAATGGGACATTTTATCTCCATTTTATCTCCTCTTTAAAAAGTGGTCTTTTTCTCTTGGGAAAGATGGGAGATCATGAGCACAGGGGAAGGGCAGAGGAGCCTACGGGAGTGTCTGCCACATTTAGGTTTTGTTTTGGAAGAGGGAGAAGAGACCCGAAGTAAATATAGCGAGACAGCAGGATACTCTAAAGCTGGGTGAAGCGTGTGTGGATGTTTGCTAAATACTCTGACAATATTTTTAAGTACCCCATAATCCAAAAGGAGGCAGAACACCCCAAGAAGAAAGAAATCCACATTCTGGCTTTGAGAAGTCGCTAGGCATGAATAATGGCTCCCACACAATGGACCCAAAGTCATCCGGTCCTTGCCATGTACTCTAATGCTCACACTGGATTTTTATTACCTCATTATAATAAATGGAGGGCAAACAAGCATCACTAGGCACTTGAGGAAAACCTCCCACTGAAAGCAAAAGAATAAAATGGTCTCCGAGAAAAGAAAGAAACTCCTTTAAAATTCCAAGTAGTATAATCCCCAGAGAGATTAGAGAATACATTGCATTCATAAAATTCTACAGAAAAAATTATACATCTCTCGGAATATGAAATCATGGAAATCTTCCAGGAAGTAAATACAACAGAAAAAAAGAGGTAGAAAATGAGAGAAGCGATTGAAAGGCAAAGAAGATCAATCAAGAATTTTCATTATCTGAATAATATAATGATGATGATGATGATGATGGTGATAGAAACAGATACTATAATTAAAAGAATAAAAAAAATCCAGAATTGAAGGACTGTAGTTTCTCGTTTGAAAGGCTACATTAACTGCATGGATAGATATACAGATGGACAAAAGGCTAAGAGGTTAATAGATAGATACATCACCACAAGCCATAACGAGGAAAATCTAAAGAATCCAGAGAGACATGCGTGGGGGGGGGGCACTTTTACTGTAAAAGAAAGAGAAGCGGGTACCACATGAGCATCCTCACCCACACCAAAACCAAGGGAGCCGTGCGGCTCTGCACCCAAAGGTTTGAGAAAATACCATTTTCAATCTTGAATAACCCATCCATGTAAGGGATGAAAAAGATACTTTAGACATTCCGGGCTTCCAACAACTTACCTCTAACACTCATTCTTAGTAAGTTATTTGAGAGAGTCTCTGGCCAAAAAAAAAAAAGCAAATAAACAAGCAACAAACAAATCTGAGGGTCCCTTGTAAACAACGATGCAGCGTTTACATATAGAGCCTGTGCATACCCTCCCCACACACTTTAAGTCATCTGTGCGTTACTTTTTATATCTAATACAGTGTAAATAGCTGTTATATCGTATTGTTTAGGGAATAATAATGATAAAGTTTAATGTAATATCTACAAATCTGGATCACATATACTGCAACTCAGGTCATTAGGAAATCTCACTGTGATGCTTGAAAATGCTGACAAAATGAGAAATCTCAATTCCTATTTTCCTGCATTTCGACATCGGCATCCTTTTTACCGTCTCAGTTTGTCGATTACTCATTATGGGGGTTCATTAAATAATACACAATTATGAAGAAGTGTTTCAAACCTTCATACCCATCACCACCCTGCTGCGGAGTGTCGCTCTGCTGAGCAAATGCCATGCCAGGCGAGTGCCTCATTCTGAATGTGCCCATCTGAGTATCAAGAACCATGATATGCACTTAGAGCTCTGTTTACTCTAAAGGAGCAAGAAGATACATGACCGTTTACTCTGAGAGTCTAATAAAAACGGTGAAAGCCTTCCATTGGAATAATAGGAGACGCGATGGCCCTGGGCTTTGTATCTGGGGATTTTTGCAGGGGGCAGGGTGGGAAGGGAAAGAACACTTTCATTTCTTCTACAGGCTTCTGAGATTTTGCTTCTGCTAAATTACATGAGTTCGTAAATCATTGAACGTAAACTGTTAATTTTTCATATCAAGTTGGCTCATGCTTTGCCCATTCCCACTCTTTATTCTCCCAAACAATACTGGACCAGTTCCTGTTAGATTTGGCAGTGAGTGACAGGAAACCCAAAATAGAAGCTTATCTCTCTCTCAAGTAAATTAAGTCAGGGGGTAAGCCGTGGATGTCAGTTATGGTAGCTCCGTGATTATTAGGGACTCGGGCTTTTTCTTCCTTGTTGCTCCACCCTCCTCAGCAAGTTATGGTCACTTCGTGGTCCACGCGGCTGCTCAAGCTCTAGCCATCATCTCTTCATCCCTTTATTCAAGCCAACAGAATGAGGAAAGTTGCGAAAAGTTGCCTGCCCCTTCCTTTAAGGACACTTCTGGCATGTTAAGTATACTCTAGTTCTACCACCTTCCCATTGCCTAGAACATCGTGATATAATCACACCTAGCTACGAGCAAGACTTGAAAGTTTACAGTCTTTTTCTGAGTAGCAAGAAATTGGAGTAGGGTTATTACTACGAGGGGAAAAAAAGGAGAAACATATTTGGGGAAGCAACTAGAAAGCTCTGCTAGCACTGTCATCTTGAACTGATGGTTAAGCGCTCGCGGGCCATCTGCTAAGGCTCTCAGGACAAGAGTCTGGTGATCAGCGGTGGGCAGAAAGAGGCACCCAGAGGGGTAGAGAGCACAGGCTGAAGAGGAGGCAGCGCAGGGCAGAAGGGACTCTACACTGAAAGACCAGGTCTTCCCCTACCCCTATCCCTTTTCAGCCTACACGCAGCTACTTCTGGGCACGAGGACACTGCCTGCCTGAGCCAGCAGGGACCACCCTCGAGGGGCAGTACACCCCACCCATATTCCTCCATTTGCTCTGCGGATCCCGCAGCCGAGACCAGTTGCTACCTGAGCTTTTCTAAACGCCCATTTCCCCTTCTGTACCCACTCCCTCCCTGGGGAACCGATGCCGGGGAGGTCCCTGTCCCCACCACACTTTGCCTAGCCCTTGTCTAGGCAAGGGACGCTGACGGCTTGCACCGGCTTGGACCTGGAAGCCAGCCGGGCCTGTTCTGTGCCTGGCATTGTGCGATCCTCCAGGGCGACAGTTGCACTTGATTAAATGCAAGCGTTGCAAACATTGGTCAGGATTGCGCAAGGGGAGGCTTAAGGCCGGTTCCCAGCATGGAGTCCTTGGTTATCTCGCCAGCGCACTGCAAGTCCAGCCCCCGCCGTTCCTGCTCCGGTCCGCAGCATAAGCGAAACAAAAGCAAAGCAGCCCATCGAGGTTCTCACAGGGTCGAGGGCAGCGGGGTACGGATTAGGGGAGCCCAGGCTGCAGCCGGGACACCCTGGTGAGCGCAGGGCTGGCAGCCTGCGCTGCCGCCTGGTAGAGCTCTACGCGGAGCCAGGAGGGGCAGCTGCGCAGCGACACCACAGACCGTTGGCGGTACTGCAGCACTCTACGGGATTGCGGGCGGGGCCAGTGCCCTGGAGGCCTCCGGGGGGTTCTACTGGTTGCGCATGCCCAGTGCGCTCCTCCAAGCTCCTTGCCGGCGCCCATAGGTGGTGGAGCAAGGCGGGAGCTACCCGGAGAACCAGGGAATGACGCAGGGCTGCTGGAACCTGAGCCTTGCCTTGCCTGAGGAGCTCTCCTCTACCCCGACAACCTCCAGGGACGGTTCCCTCCACTTGACTCCCTTTTGCTATTGAGAAAAGCGTCCAGAGACTGGCAGTTACTTGCCCTAGGTCACACAGCTGGTACAGATAAGTAATGGCATCAGGACTGGACTCTGCAGTCCCCATTCCCTGCTCCCCAGGACTGGGAGAACGAAATTTTAGCGTCAGGCCTGTCTTATATGAGCTCGGGGACCCCGGGTAAAGAGGCATTTATCCGTCTTTCTCAGGTCAGCGAACTAAAGCCATGACTGGAAGTTTCTAAAGTGTTTTAAACAATAACAAAAAAGCCACGTCCTTGGGTGTCCTGTGTATGCTTTGTCTTGAGTGCCCGAGATTCACGTGTCTTTGCCTCCCCTCCCCCCAGCGCTAGTTCAAAGTTCCCGACCCGGCTGTTAGAGACCTGGCCCTTAGAGACCCGGTCCTTTTCCAAGGCGCGGGGAGCCAGGTCCTCACTGCCAGAATCCGGATAAATTACTCCCTAAGGTCACAGAGTTTGTGAGTGGCTAGGATAATCCAAAATTGCCCTTCCTTCTCTTCCTCAGACATGCCCAACTTGTGCCCGTCTCAGGGCCTTTGCACAAGCTCTTTTCTGTACAAAAAGCTCTTTGCCGTCTTCCTGTGCTGGCTCCTACTCAGGATTTAGGGCTCATCTTCAAAGTCCCCTTCACTGAGCCTTTCAGGTCATCCTTTCTCTTGCTTTGCACTACCACCCCCAACACACTACCCAGTTTTATTTTTCTCCCCTGCTTCCAGCACTCCCTAGTTCTATGTTCCATTGATTGCGCAAGCTCTACAACCCCCAACAAAACAGATGCTCCCGGAGGACTGAGCCTCGTCTTGTTCTTCCTGTCCTCAGCTCCGAACCCGTGCCTACAGGGAGATAAACACTCAAATGTTTGTTGAAGGAATAACTGAATGAACATCAGCCCCCAGCTCTTACACTCAATGGCTGGTTTTGTTCATGTGTCTTTCCTCTTTTCTCCTGTATGGTAGGCAATCACATCTGGGAGCTTGTATCAGTTTCTTGAGGTTGCTATAATAAATTTATTATTTTACTGTTCTAGAGGCTAGAAAATCTGAACTCCAGTCGCAGCAGGACCTTGCTCCCTCCAAAACCCACAGGAGAGGATTCTGGTTTGACTTCTGCAGCTTCCCATAGCCTCGGGCATTCCTGGTTTGTGGTGGTTTCACTCCAAATCTTGACCTTTGTCTTCACATGGCCCCTTTCTCCCTGAGTCTCTGCGTTTTCTTCCACACAGTGTGCTCCTCCCTGAATCTGCGTCTTCCTTAAGGATGCCAATCATGGGATTAGGACCCCACCTAATGATCTCATCTAAACTATGTCTGCAAAGACCCTCTTTCCAAATAAGTGCATATTCTCAGGTGTGAATTTGCATCCCCATTCGCTGGGGATTTAGGGCTCTAACATATCTTTTGAGGGGGACATAATTCAACTTGTAACTGAGGTAAACAGAGATTTAGCCAAACTAAGCTGGAAGAGGGGAAGACATGAAGGGCTGACCTAGGTGTAGCAAGGGTCACTGGTTGACTGTCCAGGAATGACATTTCTGGGTGACCCCTCCCTCCATCAAGACTTTTAGGGAACATGTCGACTTTAAAGGTTTCTAAAGGAGTAGTTTATATCCCACTCTGGCCCTTTTGCAGGCTGTAAACACTCCGTTTCCTGACCCTTCATGAAACATTTTATGTCACTACAAGTGGGTCCTGGGAAGTGTAAAAGAGTAACGACTATTGGGCACTTTCTTCTCTGCCAGGGACGGTGCTGAGCCCTGACCCGTTTTCCCTTGCTTAGTGCTGAGGACTCATTTGAGAGATTGGTCCTATTATTCACTGAATTTCCCATGAGAAATGAGGTTCAGACAGGCTAGGGAGCAGGCTCACGGCTTCCCGCCCTGCTAGGAATTATACCCAGTTCTAACTGCAGAGAAACTTCCAGGAAACCCAGAGGGATTGTCATCATCAGTTCTACATGACTCAAAAGGGTAGAGCTCTCTGTTGCATGGGTGCCAGCTACAAGGCAACATTTTAGAGGAAAAAATACTGATACTCAGACTTGGGATTCTCCGATACTTCAAATTAACAGTTTTTCCTGATTCGGCTTCTTTTACCACTAGAAATTGCCAGGAGGTGGCCAGTTTACATTCTCAGTGTCCTCCCAAGCCCATCCCACTCTGGCGGGAGACTGAACTCTCTGCCCTATTCTCTCTGATGGGAACTTTGTGTTTCTGAGAAGAGATCCACCTGCTGACCTAAGCCGCAGGAGGGAGAACACCAGGAGGCCCCTTAGCAGCAGTGAGGTCAATTTTTGCAGCATCGAGAGGGTTAAGAACCTGCTGTTGGTGAGCCATCTCTGGGTTGGCATTGTCTCTGCCCAGCTTGGGCTATTTCAGTCTGGGACATTTTTCTCCTGGTGCTGACATTTTATCCTTTGGCTGACATGGTGTCCTGAATTCATTTCTCTGTGTTGAAGAATTGCCCCAGCCCTGCATCTCCTCCCTGCTTCTGTCCCAACGTCCATGCACCCTGACCTCTGGCCTCCAACAAGTTGTCGGAAGCCAGCCTTGCTCCTTCCTGAGCTTTGAAACAAACTGTAGGCTGTTACTCCTAGAGAAACTGTGCTTCCCAGTCGACCCCACTTCCCCGCTACGATCTGTCCTTACTAGGGAGCAATTTTATTTTACAGGGAGACGCATCTGTGTCACTGATTGTCGGGACTGTAGCAATGTGGGCCCATACTTTTCTCTGAGAGGGGTCTATTCTAATTACATCTTCCCTCGGGAAGGGCAGAAGTGAGCATGCCGGTCTATTCTAATTACATCTTCCTTCGGGAAGGGCAGAAGTGAGCATGCCGGGGTGGGGATGGAGGAAGTTCCCAGAAATGGTGCTGGAGTCCAAGAAGCAGGTGAAAAACCGCTGGCATCTTCGGACTCGCCCACAAGCTTTGTCTTGTCTGACCCTCACAACTACCTCCGTAACAGATGAGGTTTCAGGTTTGAGACTCAGAGACGTCAGTCAGGGGACTTCTTCGCCCAAGGCTCCGGGGCTAGGATATAAAGGAGTTGGGACCCGAACCCGACCCTTCTAGACCATCTCATTCACTGTTGCTCTGAAGAGAGGAGGAATTGGGAGAATGAAGACCTGACTTCTTTTCTCTCGCCTTTACTCACCTACTGCTGGACTTAAAGCTCCACGAGGGCAGGGGACAAATGCGCCCTGCGCTTGGACCCAGCAACGCACAGAGCGCGTGCCCATGAACAGTGCGCTGGGCCGACACTGGGAGCAGATCAGCTCTGCT
Organism: Mormoops blainvillei; assembly: GCA_004026545.1. NCBI lineage: Eukaryota > Metazoa > Chordata > Mammalia > Chiroptera > Mormoopidae > Mormoops > Mormoops blainvillei. Next base: position 33,343 of record PVJD01010532.1, on the reverse strand, counting down.
TTCGCCGGGAGGCTCCTGGAGCCTGTGGGCATCCAGGCTAAGCAGGGACACTGCATGCGGTGAATGTGCACGCATTGGGTCGAGCTCTCAGCCCGGGAAGAGGGCGCTGGGTCTTGGCCTTTGCACAGCGCTGAAACCAGGCAGAGAGCAGCGCAGCCTTAGGGACCACCGGGGGCGCCCGCTCCAGCAGCGCAGCCGCCGCACTGCGCACGCGCTGCGTGGACCCGGGCTCCGCCCCCGAGTAGGGATCTACAGCGGACCGGACCTACGGAGGGTGTGGGGCGCGGCAGCGGCGCCTCGGGAGCCTCGGCCTGTGGCCTGGTTATAGACGCCCTTCCCCGGGCCCAGACCCGCCGGCGAGAAGCTGAGCAGGAGAGCCAGGGCTCCAGGTTCGAATGCGCGGGGCAGGTGGGGTCCGGGTGCGGAGGGGGCCGCGGGGGCCGCCCGAGTGGGGGCGGGACGGGCGGTGCAGGCCGGCTCCTGCGTGCCCACCCAAGTCTCTGCGGCTTCCTGGCCAGGTGGTCCCCGGGGCAGGCTGGCTGCGGGCTTGGTACTGGGGGCAAGGGCGAATGGCAGGGGTGATTGGGTACAGGGGAGGGAGGAGAGAGGGAAGGAGAGAGGGGAGGGGGGCTGGGGGGACGGACGGACGGACGGACCGGACAGTGCGGGGAGAGCGCAGACCTGGGGGGGGCTGGATGGCGGTGGGATGAGGGTCCGGCGTCCCCTGCCTGCCCGCCCACCTTTGTGCCAGCGAGACCCGCAGGCTCTCCCCAGACGCGCCGGGTCGCGACCCTGGGTGGCTGCGGCGTCCGGGGCTGCGGTCGCTGGTGTGGAGCCTCCGAGCTGGCCTCCGGTGCCGCCCCCTGTGTTTTAAATGATGCATCTCCTGGGAGAATTTCTACCGGTTGGCCGGAGCAGGAAGTGTCGTCAGGAGGCCATTTTTAAAGCCTCGGAGGTAAGCGCTGACGTGTTTTGATTTTCAGTAGTTAGAAGCAACCCCCGCGATCCCTCGAGGGGGGCTGACCGCCCCCAGAGACCACGGTGTCTCCGCTCGGCGCCCCGCCGTGCCCCCCACACCCGCGCTGTTAGATGTGGACTTCTTCGGATAATGTGCACCATCGGTGTGAGTGTGCCAACAATAAACTTGAAAACCAGACTGGCATCGTCTTTCCTTGGGCGTCCTGGGGCGTGTCCAGGGACAGGCTTGACCATTGAGGACCTGTGCACCTTTTGCTGGGGAGGGGGAAGGGAGGGTAGATGGCGAAGGTCTGCCTTGTTCCAGATGCTGATGTCACTCTCTGCGGGACCTCCCCCATCCCAGCCTGCCCTGTTATCTTGTTGCCTTAGGGGTGTTGGGCAGTTTCAGGCCGGGGAAACAGTGCAAAAGAAGGAACATTCCTAAACCAAGAGGGAAAAGCCAAAGGAGCGAATGAAAGAAAACGGTTGTTACTCATGTATGTTGGGTATTTAATGTATCCCAATTAAAATACTGCCTACTTAAAAAACTGCGACCGTGAACAATTTATCAACCTGCCATTATAAAGTGAAGTGCGAAATAATGAGCACTTTGCCTTGTTTAAAAAGTCTACATGGCTAAACTAATATTGTGTTAGAACCCTTAAACGTTGTCTCCTCAGTTTAGAATTACTGTCTCCTAGAATAAGACAGAACTCGCTCTCCAGGAGGTTGAAGGACTTTTCCTACAGAAGAGCGGAGAGGCTGGGAGTGTTTATCTCTGGCTGAGTCACACATGCAAAGTTCAGCCGGGCCTGTGGCGTGTGCACACACAACAGTAGATCCTGGCCAGGGGTTCTTGAGGCCCAGCAAATGGTGGTTTGGAAACCGGCATCGTAGTGCGTCTTTAAAAATGAAAGTAGAACGTTCGCCTTTTTAAATTGCGTGACATGAATGGGTGTTATCTTTAATCTAGGATGCATTTTTTAAAAAATTGCTTTCTCTTGGATTTAAACGTAGCCTTGAAAAGTAATACTTCTGTACGTATCCAGTTTTGTTATGCTGATGACTCATTGCGAGTGCCTTTTGAAGACAAAGGAAGAGGGCATTATTTTATTTATTGGGCCTCCTCCCTGATGTGTTATGCTAAACCAAAGGAGAGGTCTTAAAATCTAGTAAGAGCAATTCAAAAATGAAAACATGTCCATTTGCTTCTAGTAAGGGGATCTGGGCCGGATTTTGTGCAAGAGAAAAGACAAAGAACATTTTTATTGTTGTTGCCGGCAAGGCTGACATTTCTTTCATTCACTCATTCATTCATTCACTCACTCATTCATTCATTCCTTCTCAACCAGAATGTATTAAAAGCGCCTTCCGTGGCCAAGTGCTGTGCTGCCGACTGCGACAACAAGCTCCTTGCCAGTGAGGTCTTCCCAGTCTCATTTGTTCTCTAGCTGCGTGGCTTAGATGGCATCTTCTTTGTTCACGTGTACGCACGCAGCCAACTGCAATTTGCAGGATCCATTCTTAGAGTCGAAGGAGTCTAGAGATCATCTAATCCAGACATTGTCATGGGGTGATGTGGGGTGGGGGGGCATCAGAATCACCGGGGAAGAATTTTCAGCCACGTGCCTGAGGCCACCGCAGGCAAAAGTCAGTCTGATTCATTGGGCCCTCAGAGTCCTGGGACACCTCTCCCCCAGCCCATTTTAAGCTCCCCGTGTGACTTTGCCCAACACCCTGTTTGAGAAGCACTTTGGGGGCTCGTCCCCTTTTTCCTGGAAGAAAAGTGCCGGGAGAAACCACGGCTGCGCAGGCCTGGGACTCCAGCCCGTGCCTCTGGCTTCTGTTACAGGGCTGTTGCAGCGGCGCCTGCTGACGGCCGCGGGGCTCCGGGCATGGCAGCCGGGGCCTGAAGTAGTGGCCGCGCGGGCCTGGGTACCTAGGAAGACGAGGAAGAGCGCCCCCCGACTGCCACTGACTCACATCTGTAGCTCGACCGCTCCAGGCCAGAAGTCAGAGCTGCCCAGCTTGGCAGAAAACAAAGGATTTAGATTAGACCCCAGCCGACCGACTCCATGACCTTAGAAAAGCCAGCTTCTCCAGATCCCTTACCAGAAGCAGGCGATTGAAGACACACTTGGAGGAGTATTGAGGTAAGGTATTAACCCACCTCTGCAGCCACCCTCCTGCCCGACCTGGGCCAAGGTGCTCTAAGACTGACAAATGCAGCCGGCCCCTGGGCACCCTGATCGGACCGCCGGGGTGGCAGTTACTTTTCTCCACCTCCCGTCACGCTCCTTAAAGACAGCAGCCCCTGGCAGGTGTGGGGGTAAAAGAGTCCTGACATGCGCTCATTGTGTACACCACACCAGCCACTGTCGGGAACATTGAAGTGTCCAAGAACCTACAGAGTGGTTACCGTCATCACACACTGTACGGGGAGCATCAGTGATGAGGGGTCCAAGGTCCCCAGGCTAAACGTAGGGCCCGGAGCCCACTTGCCTCATCACCTCATTACAGTCCAAGGCAGTGACCTTGACCTGTCCCCGGGCACCCACAGGTGGGTTAGGCGTCCGAGGGACTGCACTTGACGTTGACATTCTTGCTACCGCTGCGCCCTCCATGCCTGTCTCGTCAGGTTCCCGATCTTGGCTGCGCATCAGAGCCACACCACGGGACCCGGGCAGTCTTACTTTCCAAGCCTCCCAGGTAGGTCTGGCGTGCGGTGGGGCGACCAGCCATCCCAGGGACGTCTTTAAAAAATAAAGTTAACGTCCTAGACGTAGGAGAAGGGGGCACCCTAATGCAGGCAAGATTAACAGCCACTGGTTTTCTGGGAGGGATATCTGCTGTGTTTGATTATACTTCTTGCTATATTTTTAATCCATTTCTTTTATGAAATTTTGGTTTTCTTCTAAAGGCAAGAAAAGGAAACACAAAAATGTGTCACCTTTAGAGACCTGAAGTCACCAGGTGTGTTTAATAACAGTGTTTTATAATACTGCGTGTAATACTACATTGTGCTTTTTTCTTTTTTTCATGCCAGCGAGAGCATGCTTGCTTAACGTTGATTTTTCCACACGTAGAACTGTAAGTTGTAGACTTTAAGAACTCCAGCATAGGTCGTATTCCTTCTTTTGAAAGGTTTTCTCAGACTTCTTTTTAAAAGTATGTAATAACTTTGTTTCCTGAAGTAGTCTCATTGGATGTGCTCAGCAGTGTCTGTCAAGTGGAACCCAAAGTAACTCCTTCATAAACTGGGTCGGGGGCGTCGGGGGAAACCCTTTCCTCCAGCCGCGGAGCCGCGGCCACGCCGTAGACCTTGATCTCGTCAGGCCTGTTTTTTAAGCTTAGAGTTTTCTGCTTCTGTGGAGATTACTGGGCTCTGTGTTCCGAGGAGTCTTCCAAAAACATGTTGACTTATTTCTTGACAAAACATGTACTGATTGCCAAGGTTACCTGCTCTTTGCATACATTTGCCTTTTCCTCCCCGAGCCGTGTAAATCTGGCGTTACTTTTTCCCGTTTTATGAATGAGAAACCTCCAACTCAGAGAAGGTGACCTGTCCGGCGTCACACAGCCGCGGAGTCAAAAACCTCGGTTCTGGGCCTTGTTCTTGCTGTGCCAGGGTCCTCGCTCTGACCGCGGCTACGCTTCTCACGTGGACAGCAGAGGCTCCAGATGGGGGGCTCCCCGGCTCAGCCTCTTGCCCGATCTGCGCCCCAAGTGAACCGCTGGGTCCCACAGGGAAAGCCAGGCTCCCAAAGCGATGACGTTTTTCCGCAGCATTCAGAGATGTTTGTCATCAGGATGGCCACCAGTTGGCACTTAAGCCATTTCGAAGTGTAAGGTAGTTTCGCAAAAAGAGTAAGATAACTTCATTGCTGTTTTTTCCTCCTTCAGACCCATTTACCATTCAGTTCAATCCTGACTCTTTGTAATGGCCTGAAAAGGTTTTTGCTGAGTGATCAAGTTTCTGGTTTCTTCCTGAACATCAACCTGCTAGGGAAATTCTAAGAGTTTACATTCCTACTGTTGGATTCCACCCCACCCCCAATCAGGTCTTACCTGTCTGCATGCTTCTGGGCACCTCGGGGTGGAATGCTTTGTAAACAGACTGGCCTTTGCAAAGGCTAAGGGCAGAGGAGCAGATGCAGTTCTGAGCGCCCCCGCCTGGTACCAGGCAGAGTGCTTGGCCTACATTATCTAGTTTGTTTTTCCTAATCACCCTTTAAGTTTGAAGACATCAAAGCCTGTTTCCTTGCCTGGCAGTGAACATAGAGAAATCACTTGCCTCAGGAACCAGCAAAGAAAGGGTCAGGTTCAGAGCTTGCACTGCAAACCTTCAACTCCATTCCCTTTGCTCTTCATGGGCACACACAGCTGCGGTCCAGCCCCTGTGATGGGTGAGGCAGGGGCCACAGTGCAGGACTTCTGGGAAGGGCTTCCTAAATTTGCTGCTTTGTCCAAAAAGGATGCAGCCAGCCAACTCATACTGTCTTTGGAGGGCACCTCTCACCGACACGTGTGGTCATGCCTGTCGTGAACGCGTGATGCCGTCGGCCAGCCGCTTTCCCCCGGCACTTCTAGCGTGGAAACCCATTCATTTGCAGCAGGAACGTCGCACGATTCACTGGGCTTGGAGAGGAAAAGGTCGCTTGATAATTAGCTTCTGTATAAAGCTAAGTTGTAGTTAGAGCGCCTTCTCCATGTCAGTCTGAGCGCCTGCCAGCACATTGCCAGCCGGGTGGGGTGGGTCGTTCTGCCCCAGAGGTAAGTTATCTTTTAGGCTGTACAAGCAAGCAAATACGATTAAAATTATAAAATGAGATTCAGTATGTATTCTGGAGAGAGCAATTGCCAGGCAGCTACAAAGCCTGTTGGTCAGCCCCGGTGACTGTTTTGTGATCGGCATCATTCCTTCTGTTTTTTTCATTAAGAAAATGGAAAATAGCTTGAGCAGTTCATGATGTGTGAGTACCCTAGATATCAGCATTTCCAGGCACGTCACCACCATCCTCAGGACAGCCCTAGGCGGTGGCGGTTCTGTCGCTGTCCTTGACAGAGGGGGAATGGCATGGCTCGCCCCAGGCCACCGCGACAGCGGCGGGGCTGGGATTGAAAGCTCTGCAACCTGACTCCGGGGTCTGTGGCTTCAGATGCTGCCGTACTGGACTGGTTTTCTTCTCGTTCTTCCGCACATTCGACATTTTCAGCATTGAGAGGTCAGGTGTTTCCTTTTTAATAAGAACTTACGTGTCCGATTCCTTTACGGTTTTTACAGCCCTCAGTGTCACTGAACTCGTTCTCAAAGTTGGCATTTTTTTCTGTATATTCCCATAATCTCTTAAGAAACCAGGGCAAGTGAGCTCCAAGTCAAAAGGAAAAGCCACCAGTAGCAAGTGCTGCACGTGGGCCTTTCCCCAGGAAGACAGGACAGTCTGGAGGCGGCACGTTTGTGACACGCTGTGTGACAGTTGTTTGGCTGACGTTGCAGGTGACTGCATTGGAAAGCTCACTCACTGTGCTGTTCAGAAACGGGCAGCTTACTATATGTGGCCATCTTCAGGTGTCAGAAGTTAATACTGAGTGTTTCCTGTGTTTTTGAGCACCGTCCTACCTTATCTAAAAGAATGTTTGTATCTAGTCCCAGGAGATTGAATGCGGGGTTTCGCAGCTGCGGCGTTGTGAATTTGGAGGGCAGGCGAACAGCGACAGTGACGGCAACGGTCATTTATTGAGTGCCTTCTCAGTGTCAGATATACATGCGTGGCCCTTTATCTACAGGGTGTTATATAACCGCTGGCCCTTAGCCCTCTGGGCAGTAATGTGCCAGAAAGACCCAGCTGGTTGCACTGGAATGCGAACCAGATGGGGAAGTCGGCGGGGGGAGCTGGGGACGAGGAGCCCATTGCTCAGGTGTGCTGCGGTGACCTCAGGGCTGTCCTGAGGAAATACCAGAATCGGAGCCTTCCACTTGGTCCATTCACCTCTGACTAGGGGTGTTACATCTGAGATCTTACCTCCCCTTGACCAGCCACACAACTCGCAAAGGCCAAAGAGAAGGTGTCCTGTTTTAAAGAAACCTGACACCTTTTTCACCTGGACTAAGGGAAATGACAATGTGGAAACGTATTATTTTGAGAATGGTTCAGTAACCAGGAAGACACTTTCTTCCAGGGGACACAGTGCAGTTGTGAGCTAGATGCCTGGCCCTCCCCTTAAACTGTATTTGCCGGTCACAGCCACGTGCTGCACATCAGCCCTTGTCCCGTGGACTTTCCGTTCCACGTCACTGCTGTTTGCAGAAGCGTCCCCAAGGGGACTCTGCATTTCTGGGGCTCTCTAGGTGGCTTGGTTCACTCTCTAGGGGCTTTCCTCCTACGGGACGTTCTGCATGCCTTGCTAGTGTACATGATTGTATCATCCAGTAGCTTAGGATGTTAGGTCTTCCGTTTTAGGAGGAAGGGTACCCCCAAGTTCTAAAAGGACTTGGGGGGAGAAATGGCAGAACTGCCATCTGACTTTTGAAGACTTGGAGGCCAGGAACGGCGCTGGGAAGCTGGAAATGCCCAGTGGAGTCCTGGTTTGGGTGATGCTTCCAACAGAGCACCTCGTGACGTGATTTATTTGAGAATTTCTTAGGGTAAACATGTCAGGTGACGGGAGCAAGCCGTGCTGGGCAGGCCTACTACTGTTCTCTCTCTCGTTTTTCTTTCTCCTCCCTCCGCTCTCTCGAACTGCTCGGCTTGTGAGGCTGGTCGGTAAGCGATGTGCAGATCTTTGAACAAAACTGGGAACTGAGGACTGAATGAGAGAAGAGATGCGGGTAACAGCCAGTCTCTTGGGAGGGATTAAGTTGTTTGCAGCTCCAGAGGCAGGATGTAAGAGCGTTACAAGGAGACTGGTTGCATTTTCGGTGAAGGGCCAGTTCCTGGCTACGACAACTGTGTGATGATAAAGTGGCTGGAGAGGAAAGGAGTTTTATTTACGGATGCATGGTCAGCTGGTAATGTTTTAAAGGACTTAGATGTTGCTGGAAGTTTCAACCAGTGACTTCTAATGCTGACTCTCATCAGACTTACATGGCATGCTTTTACTGACCAAAGATGTCCCCTCCCTTCAGCGCCACCGTCCCCCCCCCCATCCAGCCCCTCAAGCCCAAAATTGACGTTCACTAGCTAAGGGGCGGAGCCCAGGAATGGCTATTTTAGCTGTGTTCCCGAGGCTCGTCCAGATTCGGGAGCCCTCCCCGGACCAGGTCCCCTTTCAGCCCTTCCATTCTTGGGGCTTGTGGTCATCTTAGGTTCCGGCTGCAGCCATGGTGCTCTCCGTTGGAACAGGACGAAAGCGCTGACGGGAACTGTTGACGTCAGTAGAATTCTTAGATGATAAGAAGTCTGATCGCAGGGATCAGCATAGTCAGACCGGGCTTAGAGGTCACCTAGACGAGCGTAGACGGACAGGCAGGTGACACTGGAGGCGGAAGTCCCACAGTGCTTGGGCTCCCGCCACTGTCAGCTGACAGATCTGGAAGTTAAAATTGTGCCACCTTCAGGGGCTCCTGAAAGTTCTACCTGTTGTATATAACAGGAGCGCGGCAGAAGATGAAAGTCCTGGTCTTTGCCTGTGTTTATCAGTTTGCTGGTTAGATGTGCCCTGTCCTACACAGGTGTGTGTTTGAGCCTTGAGGGGAAAGACAGCAGCTGGCGGCCCCTGGGCCACTGTGTTCCCACCTAGGGTAGCACTGCTCTGACGGGGTGGGACGCCCGTTACGTTCCCACCTAGGGTAGCACTGCTCTGACGGGGTGGGCGGCCCGCTGAGAACTGCTTCTGAGAGGAGGTGGCTACTTTCTGCAAAGGCAGCAGAGGGAGAGGTGACACTCCAGAAGAAACTCAAGCTTTGTATCCAATGCCATATGTTCTTACGAAGTTTTCCAAAAATGCTTATGAAAGACAGGCTTTATGCTAGATCTGGACATGCCATAATTGCTTCTCTTGACCCTGGAGAGTGACCTGCTCCCTCAGACCAGCCTTTCAGACTTTTCTGTGGCTCCTGGCCTGTCAGTGTGCCCAAAGGAAGCTGCCCACCCTCCCACGGCGCCACCCGCCACGGAGCCAGCACCACATGCCTCGGAGTGTCTCTCTGCACGTAGACCAGCCCGTAAAACTTCAGAGGCGTCCCCGTGTGCTCCGCACTGTGGGGGAGGTTGGATAACTATCCTTAGTTGTAGCTCCCAGATGAAAAAATTGAAGCACAGAAGGTTTAAGTGGATTTGTAAGGTCATGAAAGAAAGGCTTTGAGCAGCTCCCAAACTGCAGTGGCTTGTGCTTAGTCCTAGTTGTGAATTCTGGGGGAAGAAGCGTATTTAGTGATAATTAACTACTGTATTTTGCCGTGTATAGTGCACATCCATGCTTTTGTGCACATTATACACGGGATTATTATACTCGCATGTAATCATTATACCCACGTGTAATGCACGTCTTTATTTTTCCTTCAAAAATTTGGGCAAAAAAAGTACACATTATACACGACAAAATACGGTGTTTTTATATGATGTGGTCACCGTGTTACACGTGCTGTGGGGCTTACCATAGGAGCAGCTATGCCTCCACCGCCACAGTTGGGCCACTCTCACATCCCAGCAGGTCCCCCCGCTGCCATGATCTCTCCCACAGCCGCAGGAGGTGGGCACTAGAATCGCTGCCCAGATCCCATCACGTCGCTGCTACAGCCTCTCCCTAGTTCTTTCTCACGGAGAGGAAAGGCCGCGCCTTATTACCAGTGTTGCAGATCCTGCCTCGACCAGCCTCCCCTCCGCTCCCCCCGACTCTGCCGTTCTTTCCTCCCTCCCCCTCCTAGCTCCCCCCTAGCCCTCTAGTGCTCCAGGCGCACGTCCCACAGACCTTTGCTTCTCTGTTTGAAACGCCTTCCCGGAAACAGCAGCATGCTCACTGCCTGGCTGCCCTGGGGGCTCTGCTCAGATGTCAACCTATCGGGAGGCCCTTGCTGACTCCCCTCACCTCCGCGCCTGGCTGACTTTATCATGTTACTCCCTACCCCCTGCCATCCTTCATGGTGTTTTGTTCCCAGTTACTGCCTGACAAATACATGTATAGCTTGCCCTCCACTCTCCCTGCCATATACCCTCACAAGGATAAGGACCGATTTGCTTTGCTCACTGCCCTGCACACTTAGAACAGCACCCGGCACATGGAAGAGGCTCAGCGAGATGTGGAGGAAGGAATATGTGCCTATCTAATACTGTCAGTATTGACTTACACTGGTGAGAGCAAATGGAGTCTGTGCATGAGATGGGATGCAAGCTGTCATTAGCTGTAATGTAGAAACAGTTGGACACCTGATCCGAAGCCCTGGCCGCACTGCTGGATAACGCGCGTGTGAGCGAACTGAAGTGACAGCGCACTGCACTAGCTGTCAGTGAGGCAGACGTGAAAGTGCACCAGGATGCACTCGGTGACATTTAAAAATGGCGGTCCCTAACAGGCTGTTCAAACGACGGCTGTGATTTCCTTACTCCTTGTGTATGTTCGAGGCTGGTCTAAACTGATGAGTTTGAAACTAGTTTCAGCTTATACTTCCTGTTCGCCAGCTCGGCTATGTTATGTGTTATCAGCATGTGTGTAGGAGAATATGTCGAGATTTAGCATAAATCCCCAAGGTCATTGAAATACAGGGTAAGCTTGGAAATAGCTCAGCTAACCCTTCCGTTCATATGTTCATCACACTCTGATTTCTTTTTCCCCCATAGTGTTGCCTAGAATACCAGAGAATCGGGAACAGCCATGTTTCGGGCCCGCGCACCTATGTGGTGGTACTTAAAAAAAGATAACTAAGTATGCTCCCAGGAAGTAACTGCGGGTCAGCCAGCCACCGTTTGTCGAAGGCTGCTTCTGGAGGATTCTATCATGCCAAGTCTTCCTGGATCCCAGTGGACTCTGTTAAGAAATGCAAATAAAGAAGATGAAGGATATTGGACAGCAGTTGTTCAGTTCACAAGTGAATGATGGACACAGTTCTTTGACCATGTCACCCAGGCAGCCTAACGCTAACAGAGCCACTCGACCGGACAGACAAGAAGCTCAGACACCTTTGTATCAGGGCTCGGAGGCAGAGGCTGCAGTGATGACCACCGCCACGTGTGTCAAGTGCAAAAGTGTGCACCAGATCCCTCCTCGGGATTTGCGGAGGGGGCCTGGGCAAAGCCAAAAGGAAGACAGATTCGTGTGCTTCCAGTGCAGCCTCGGGGTGGCCGCTCCCCACCTGCCTTTCGGGAGCAGTAATCCCAGTGCTGCTCGTATCGGAGATAAAGCCGAAACCATGCCAAGCCCCAGCAGCAACAAATTTAAGGTGAGGAACTTTAAACCAGGCAAGTACTATTGTGATAAATGTCGCTTTTCCACGAAGGACCCTCTGCAGTACAGGAAGCACACGCTTCAGCATGAAGAGATCAAGTTCATTTGCTCTCACTGCAGCCACATTTCCTACACAAAGGGTGAGTTTCAGAGGCACTTGGTGAAACACACGGGCATATTCCCTTATCGATGTGAGTATTGTGACTACGGTGCTATTAGAAATGATTACATTGTCAAACACAGGAAGAGAGTTCACGAGAAGGCTGGTGGAAAACGGCCGCCCAAAATTGCCACCAAGCTGGAGCTGAAAAGGGCCAGCGCATCAAAACAAAGTGCAGAGCTTTTAAAAGCCTCCAGTCCAGGCGCCACACTGCAAAGCAAGTTGTCGGATCAACTTTCAAGGTTCTCCCTGCAGACAAACAAAGACAAAATGCACAACATCACGTTGGTGCCTGAGCTGAAGGAACACCAAAAAGATGTGGTGTGCGTTCCCAATAAAGGCACCCTGTTGGAGCCAAATGGAGTCAGTGTGTTCGAGAACAAAAGCGTGGAGGTGGAAGTGTTGTCCCCGGCCACGGAACCCGTTCAGCCTGGGATGCCGTTGACCGTGGTGGCGCCAGCAGAACTTGTCGTCCCTGCAAACTGTTTGGCCCAGTTGATAGATGTGAAGGTTGTCAATGGAACACAGCAGCTTGTTCTGAAACTATTTCCTCTGGAAGAAAATAATTGCCTGGAAGCTGGTGGGGGTGATGGAGGTCATTCGGGACGTCTGACTAAAGAGAAGGGTTCAAATGAACAAGAAAAAGTGGTTCGTGCGGAGCAAATGAAGTCCCTAACGATTGAAGGGAATGTCGGAGAACTCGGAGGCCTTGATAACCTTCAGCCGGTTCAGAAACAAATTAAGAATGTGAAGTGGATAAGGTCTTACGATATGTTCATGTCAAATTCTAGCGTGTACAGCTGCGCAGAATCCCTTCTCAGCTCGGCCAGGGCTGAGGATTTGCAGAAGAGAAGCCACATGTATCCACACAGAACTGCCCTCCCTCCCGCCACCCTAAAAGATCACTCTCCATTGTCTATAGTGAAAAACAGTGTTTTACGTAGTCTTGGCACCGCATCAAATCCTTTTCCATATAAAGCTGCCGTTTCTTTTACGGAAGGCAGGAAACGTTTGCACGGCGACCCACAGCAGTGTTTTCCTTTTGCGGCATCACCTACAACCATTTCCTTCTCTGGAGAAAAGGGCTGTTTGCCCATAAGTAAAAATGACCTGGAATCTAGAAGTGAGATCAGCTTCCCTGTAAGAATGGTGCCGTCTACCAGGGAGCCAAAAGACAGCCAGACGGAGGAATACAAAGCAGTTGCAAATACAGGCCAGGTTTCCTCTCAACATAAAAGTGAATATTTACACATAAACATAACGGGAGAAGATAGAACCAGACCTCAGCAGCCAGGGGATAAGCCTTTGGCATTAAAGAATTCTGAAAGGACTAATGACGCTTTCGATGGCCCAGTCATCTCATCAGTATTTTCTCTGAGCTCTGGATCTGAAGATGTCCCTGAGGGCGTTAAGTGGAATAGTTCAACGTCCAAAATAAAGTCACTCGAACTCTTGCGCAGAAAGATCGCTCAGTTAATTGAATCCTGCGGCAAGCCTTCCTCTCTGGCTGCAGATAGTGCACGTCGTTCGATAGGGCAGGCATCAAAGGGAACTTCGAAAGCTGCCCCTGAAGAAATTAATGTCTCATTTACTGGCAGTGGCTGTTCCACAGGTACTCTTTCAAAACCTCAGGACGATGGTGGTATTAGTGGGCGGCAGATATATCCACCATTTGTCGAAGACAGCAGTGGGAAAGCCGAAAGCCGAGTAACCAGGAAGGCTCCTGTTGCCACTCCAGTGTTGATCCCCAAAGGGGCAGTGTTGAGGGTTCTTAATTCCTCCAAGGATGCCCACATCATAGAGGCCACATGCGAAGCACCCGTCAGCATCCCTTGCAGTGAGAAACAGTCAATAAAACCCATCCCACTCTGCCCGGTGAAACCAACAGACTCAGATTTACAGGCTTCGACGAGTGAAAGGAGGCCAATAGACACGTCCCATAACCTCGACACATCCCTTCGGCCTAAACCAAGAAAAGAGAGTGCTGTCTATAGCACCACCCTGAAAAAAACTGGCTCCCTGCACAGTCAGCAAGGGAGCAGTGAATTGAGTAAGCAAGGGAAAGTGCTTTCCAGAAGTCTTCCGATAAATAAAAATAAAGCCAGGCATGTAAATTCATCCAAGAAGAAGAGCAAAATTCAGGCTGACCCTGGCCGCTGTCTCAAGGATCCTTCCATTTTTCAGGTTGCAAGACAGCTTCGACTGATAGCAGCTAAACCAGACCAGTTGATTAAATGCCCCCGTCGGAACCAGCCCGTCATTGTTTTAAACCATCCTGATGTTGACTCACCGGAAGTGACCAATGTGATGAAGGTAATAAACAAATACAAGGGCAACGTCCTCAAAGTCGTCCTATCAGAGAGGACCAGGTGTCAGTTAGGCATCAGACGACATCATGTTCGGCTGACCTACCAGAACATGGAGGAAGCCAATCAGATAAAAAGGCAGATGATGTTGAAAATGAAACTTAAAAAAGTCCATAAAAACAACTACCAGGTGGTGGATTCCCTGCCCGACGACTCCCAGTGCACATTTAAGTGCTGGTTTTGTGGACGGCTCTATGAAGACCAGGAAGAGTGGATGAGTCACGGCCAACGGCATTTGATAGAAGCAACCAGAGATTGGGATGTTCTTTATTCCAAGGGCAAATAAGTGAAAAATTGGCGTTCGAAGCAAATTGTTTTTCTTTTAGTTTATTCTGGTTAGGGTTGGTTTTTGTTTTGTTTCTCTCTCTCTCGTCCTTGACTCAATAGGAGAAACACAGGCGGTAGGAACGCGAGCATCGTTCGATCTTAAGGTCCCTTGTAGGAATGTTGAGAATCAGGAATCTGGTTTCATCTGAGTATGTGACTGGAACTTGGGAGGAACTTGGGGCCTCTGAGAGTGTACGCACAAATTTATGGACATACTTTTTTTTTCTGGAGAGAAGGGAAACTTTCAGCAGATTCTCAGTGGGATCTGAGACTTGTTTAGCACCCCTTTTCCTGAGCAGATAACAAAACTCTTGTAATCCATTCAGGGGTGAGTTCAGAGTGTTTGATACATGCCCATATAACAAAATGCTACTGATTAATTCAACCCATGTTTGGTGTGCACATCCCCTCCCCCCCCCTTTTTTTTTTGCAATAATTTGCCTCCTGAATATTTGGTACCTAATAGAAATTATATTTTCTACTGTTGTCTTAAATTTGGTGACAGAAAAGTAGCCATTCTTTTAAATTCCTTATCCCCTCTATGACCCTTACAAGTGTTCTTTGTAGCTCAGAACTGTGCATTTTCCAAAAAAAAATGTTTGAGAAGAGTGATTGTAAGGGTGTGCCTGAATTTGATACTTTAACAGCAGGTGTTAGGGAAGAAGGAAAACATTTTCAGGCTTTTGCATTCTTTTTAAGTACAGCATCTCAATTTGTGACAACCGGGGAGGGCGTGTGCCTTTTTGAAAAACAGAAAAGAAATGGTCGGAGGGAAAATACCTGAAATTAAGTCTCCTGTTTGCCCTTACCCCTCTCACAAAGTGACTAGTTAAAAAATGTGAATGAACAGGCTTCTTAAAACATAGACTGAACCTGCGAAGGTAGTACAAGGTGGAGCGTAGAGACCGTTGCGACTTCAGCGTGGTGACGCTTTCCTTTGGAGACTCATCCGCAGATGGCGGGTGAAGACTGCGTGCTGTCCGTCACTGCCGGCTCAGAGACTGCCCTGCAGGCCGTGCCGCTTTTCTGAATGCGCCCACCTGTGGGATGAGATAACTCCCCTCTCACCTCCTGTCCCTTTCCTTTTGTGCCTTTGAGGCCCATAAAGTCGTGTCGTCGTCCCGTCCCACCCCACCCCCCCCGTGAAAATACTAAAAATGGGCAGGAGTCAACAAAATGGAAACATCCCACCATCTCTGATAAGGTCACAGGAACACTATCCCGGGTTTTCATCGATAGTAACAGTCCCCTTCTAACTGACCTTAGCCACAGTCACGCTGTCCCCGTTGCTTGCTTTCCTAGGAAGCAGCTCCAAGAACAGCCCTGCTCTCTCCCCACCAGATGTCAGGACCCGTGCTGAGTGGCACAGCACCTTCATGCGCCTTGGGAAAAGCCCGCCCTCGGCACCACGGGGCCTCTTGGGCAGACAGTCGATTGGCAGGTGGGGCTTGGACTGCATCTTAGTCCGTACCCCACCCCCACCCCTGTCCCCTGGTCCCCCACCGACTCAACTGGGCTCTGGCCACCCTGCAGAGCACCAGTGGCTCAGCCACCAGGAGCCTGGCACTGGAGTGTTCCTCGCTGTAGGCACAGCCTCTGAGGGCTGTGCTGGTGCCATGAACGCAGCGGGGGGCTCTGATGTCTTGTGGTTGATTTCTGTGGCGCTGGGGAGGCAGAGACTTGATATTTTTTTTCCCCCACGTGGGAAAGTCTGAGATTATTCTCTCATAGGTGGGATTGCAATTGTTCTTGGTAGTCATTTCTCATTACAGGTAGTTAACGTGTCTCGTGTCATTCAGGACATGATCATTGAGTTGATTAATTGGTTTGATTTTTGTTGAAATTGACATTTTGGATTTTTGTATGTGTATATATGTGTATGTACACATATCAATATTTTTTACCACATGAAAACGGTAGTAGCTAATTTTCTGATTTCCTATTTTATAATGAAATTAGATGGGTTAGAAAATATAAAATGTTTTGTATTCTAGAAATAATTTATTTTGGAAGTACCTTTTTATAATAGTCTGGTCTCACTTTTAGAAAATGAAAAGCACAGTGAGTGTGGGTCTGGTTTGTGTGAACAAACGGGAGCGGACCCCCGCGGACCCTTTCGTGACAGTATTTGGTCCCCACGCATTTCCAGTTGGTGCTTTTTGGGAAATGGAACTTGTGGACTACTTCACTACACAGAGGAGGCCATTCCAAGGCTTTACCCGTGAGTACATGTGTGCCCTCCAACGGGAAAGGAGCCTCCCGCGACAGAACAAGGAGGAGAAGAGGCTGTGATTTTTATTTTTATTTTTTTCCCTCCTATACCTCACTACTTAGTAGCATCTCTCTTGAAAGCTTTCGCCATGGCCTTTCAGGAGAGGCGACCACGACAGGTCAGTGCTCAGTGTCAACATGAAAGAGTCACACCTCGCAGCATCAGCCGTTTTTCAAGTATTACCCAAAACAGCCAGTGTACTTGTGCAGAGCTAACTTTTGTGGGTAGAATAGGTAGCTAAGCTTTGGGGGATTTTCGGAATTACAGTACTTGTTAAGGAACTACGAGGGCTCCTGGGAGTCAGAAAACGTGAGGAGAAGTGGCTGTCTCCCCTAGGCAACGGGCGTTAGGGACTAGCTTGTTAACGTGTAGGTAAGTGTCATGAAACGAGCCATGTCGTCATTTCTAACAAAATTGGAGAAGGTAGCAGAACTGTGTTGAGTATTTGTGTACTTTGTTGCAATGATTTTGAAGGACCTGTACTCACTAAATTGTATTAATTGCACTTACTAATGAAATCATTTTACGCTTATTTTTTAAGGTAGGTTTTCTTTCGGGCAGCAGAAGTGAGACACTCTTGTTCTATTTAAGACATGACAAAGAGTGAAAGTTTTTTAAAACTAATAGATTACACTTCACTCACATTTGCTCCCCAGCCCCAGACAGAAGCCCTATGACGAGCCAAGTGCTGCTGAGCTGAACTGCAGACAGCGCGTTAACCCCCGGCCCCCCCACACCGTCCTGCTCCGCGAGCGGCCACAGAGGCCGCCCTGGGGCGCCAGCGCGCGGTGCTGCTTGGCCTTTCAAATGTCAACTCGAGCAACGAAAAACATGTCATAACCTGTTCTAAGCGTTACTAGAGGTCCTGTGTTAACAGTTTGTGTGCCTGCTGCTGTTTTCGAAACACATTTATATATAAAGGTTGGAGTAAATTTTGTTAAATAAAGCAACTGTAAAATTGTCTCTGCGCTTTCATTTCTGACGTCAAGCAGTGTGGCTATTTATTGCACAGCCTGCCTCGTGTGGCATGTTTCCAGACCACGTAAAGTCAAGGCAGTGTCACCGTGCACACAGGTGCCTTGCCTCCCCCCCGGGGTCTGTGATGCACTCAGTGCCTCGCTGGTTAACCCCGAGATGAGGCCAGCTTCCTCTTTGGGTTTGCTCGGGCTGAAACCAACCCAGAGGGGCTGGTTTGGACAGCGCTGGCAATTTTTGCACCATGGTCCATGGCCCCATCAGACAAGTCTGGGGCACTTAGCCTGTGTAGCTCTCCACTGGGCGGGGGGCGGGGGGCCTGGGTGACAGTGTCCACGCCACGGAGGAGCCAGCTGGGCCACGAGAGTAGCAGCACTGTGGATGCCACGCATTGAAATGCAGCTGAACCCACACGCATGGGAAGACGGGTGTGAGGATATTTGGAGAGGGCTTAATTCCCCACTCTCACTCCCAGTATCCGAGGAGTCAAACAGGGAACAGAGACCTGGACTTGAGGCGACTATAGGCAGAACCGGAGGAAAACAGATGAGAGTTTAAACACAGCAGTTTGGCTGATTGTCGTCTGAATCAAAATGAGTCATTATCCCCTAGTCCTACGGATGGAGTCTAAGTTGTCGCCTCTGGTCATTTAAGGGGGAGAAGAGATCAAAAAAGGTAGGGACAGCTTGAAGGGGGTGTGTATCAGGCATGGGCCACCAGGGTGGCTACAAGGGGAATAGGACAGGGGATGGGCAGAAGGGGCAGCCACTAATCCACATTCCATCACTAAAAAAGCAGATCCGTTACGCCGGTTTCACTAGGTTTACATGGAGATGAGTTGCAGGAGCACCGTGGTGCCCCCCCCCCACCCCCCCCCCCCCCCCCCGACCGCCGTCCAGTGTCTGTAACGCTCGTTAGGCAACACTCGGAGCCTTCCGTGGCCACAGGCTGCACTCAGCAGGGGTTGCCTTAAGGTTCCAGCTCCCATCAGACACCCTGGTGGGGCGAGGTGCTGGGCGAAGGGATGTGGACAGTCTGCAGGAGATAGAAATGTTCGATAGAAATGCGATGCGAGCCATGGGTGTGGTCTTAGCTTTTGAGTGACCACTTTTAGAAGAGTGAAGAGAGCCGATGAAATTCACTGTGTTTGGCCCAATACATCTAAAGTGTTATTTAAACATTTTCAGTCAGCATAAAATGTATTGAAATATTTTATGTGTACACACACACATCGATAAGAGTGTTTTTAATAAAGTCTTCAGAAACCAGCAGGATGACAGCTAGCGGGGGTGGGGGAGGAGGGGATGGAGGGACTGGGCAAAAAGGAGAAAGGACTCCCGGCCAATAGTGTGGCGATTGCTGGGGAAGAGGAGAGTAAGGGGACTAAATGGTAATGGAAAAAATAATAAAGATGAAATCCAGTTTTCCAGTCGTCTGAGCCTCATGTCAGTCATCCTCGACACTCATTTCAAGGGTCTAGTGGCTCCTGTATAGAACAACACATCACGAGGAAAACATGCTGTGTTGTAAGGGTTGGCTTACTGTCCGAGCTTCTTGATGGGAAGGACCCATTTTGATCTGTGTTTCTCACAGACCAGGGTAGGAGAGGTCCCACTGGCTCCTGCTCAGGGCGCGGCAGTTCGGGGCCAGGCTCTGCCCGCACGCCCAGCAGTTCTGTTGCGAGGTCCATACCTTAGGGGGTTGTTACACCTGTGGCTTGTTGAGGTTACTTATTTTGCAACCCTAGTTGGTCAGCCAAGCAAATACTTATTTCTCACTCACACCAAATGTCCACGGTCTGGCAGGGACCTTGCCTGACGGTGTGGGGTGGGTCTCATCTTGTAGCTCAACCATCGGAACCACCTGGGCTTCGTCACCTTCACCAGGAAAGAGCGCGAGGAGAGGTGGAGAAAGAACGCTTCCACTGACCACCACTGCCCGGAAGAGGTCACCGACTCCCCAAGGGGCTCTGCAGCCCTGACTGTGTGTATGGAAGACAGGGCAGTGGGGCGGCCCCCAGTGCTCTCTGACACACTGGCCCCCGCGCGGTGCTGGAGGGTTGCAAAGCTGGCAGTCACCCGTGTGGGAAGCAGCTGGTCGGCCTAGTCATTGGGAAATGACAATGGTTGGCCGAGAGCTGGTGAAGACACAGAGAAACAGGAACTTCGACGCACTGGGGGCCACATCGAAACTGGGTGCAGTGGTGTATTACTTCCGTTCCCGTTTCCCTGCTTCCTAGGGAGGCGGTGTACTTTGGCAAGTGCTTATTGGACATATCCATTTTCTGTGTATGGCCTGCTGGTACTTTGTCCATTTTACTATTGAACTTTTTATTTATTTATATATTTTTAAAGGTTTTATTTATTTTTAGAGAGAGGGGAAGGGAGGGAGAAAGAGAAGGAAACATCACTGTGCAGTTGCCTCTCATGCGCCCCCTACTGGGGACCTGGCCTGCAACCCAGGCATGTGCCGTGACTGGGAATCCAACCAGCGACCTTTGGCTTCACAGTACGGCGCTCAATCCACTGAGCCACACCAGCCAGGGCGAACTATTTTAAACTTTTAAAAGTAAATATAGTCATTTTAAAAAATCCATGAGGAATAAACTTTTCCTACAGGTTTGGCCCTTTTTGTGCTTTATCTTAGAAATGCTTCCCTACCCTTGGGTCACAGAGATGGTCTTGATTAAAAGTGAACTTCCATAGACTAGTGGACATCGTAATAAGTTATAAGCTGTCGCTTATAGGCTTTGTCCAAATCTGTCTCAAAAGGATTGGAGGCCAATTTTTTTTTAATACGAAAAAAGCCTAAAGCAGATTAGACTTCCGTCCTCACAAACATCAGCCCCAGGTGGCTTAGTCCCTCGGTTGTCCTAACACCCGCTTCTGGAGAGTCTGTGCTTTGCTCCCCAGCTCCGGGCTCCGGGTCTGTGCGGGTTTGTGCGAGTCTCCGTGCTGCTGTGCTATGCTGTTCGTTGGGGTTCTTCTTCAGAGTGAATCCTAATAAGAAAGTTTACCATCGTCAGAGGGGTCTGCAAAGTGGGAGGACTTCCCTTAGCAGGCATTTTAAAGCTACAGTAACGGCCTCGACTCTTCTTGGCTCTTTGCTCTTCTTAGATGCACTTTAAGTCAGTCCCAGTTGAGACCGACTGCAAGAGCAGCTACCTAACAAGTGCACTTGGAGAACACCGGCATCAAGGGGAACATGTTAGTGCTGTTTCGGCCAGTAATTGGTTTGACAATGTAACAGAAATAAAGTTGTGTTAGGCCAGGCATGTTTTATAATTTATTCCCTTTGAGGAAAAAGATCTCATTTACAGTAACAATAAAAGCTATAGGTTGCATAATCAGTTAATACCATGAAGAAGGAAGAAAAAGAATTTTAGACCATCATATTATTTGCGAATAAGTTCAGCAAGCTTTCCAAGTGCCAATTCAATATTTTGAAAATCAGTTTAATTCCTAAACATCAGCGGTGAAATAGCTCTAAGAAGAATGCTATCACCTCTTCAACAGTTTAATAGAAGTACTAACCAATGAAATATGAAATTAAAAAAATGGGCATCTTTGTATTTCCTATGTAAGAAAAGATTAGCGCTTACAAGAAATCAGTATTGGAAGAGACAGAAGTTTTCTTAGAGTTTCACCATCTTATTTAAGCATCATTCCTGCCACAGGTTTTGGGAAGGTAGATTTTTCACCTGAAGGCAATTCCTTTGCATCCATAAGCTGCTTAGATTTTCTTCATAACTACATTTATTAAATTTATATAACATACTTGAGTTACTTTCTAAAAACTAATGTAGTGCATTACTTGAATAGATTTCTCATGTTAAATCTCATACACTGGGACAAATCTTACTTTGCCATGATCTGTTTATATGCACATACTAGGGAGTTTACAGGTCTAATATTAGAATCTTTACGTAAGTGATGTTGCTCTGTAGCGTCCACTTTCTACTCCTGATACCATTTTATTATCAGGGCATACTACTCCCATAGAATGGGTCGGGTCGCTCCCCGTTTCTTTATTTGCTGCAACTTCTCTCAGCAAACAGAGCGCATCTCACCAGGAAAACAGTGATGGACTTGCATCTTTAGCAAAGAAGGAGAAACATGGGTGGGGGAGGAGGAAGCTGGAAAGGCTCAAATACCTACTTGATTTCTCAGGTTATATATTTTCAGGCTTTTAAAAATTTACGTCAGTTGTGCTACTTCGCCTATTCTGTTCAGCTCCATAGCCCTAGAAAAATATAGCCACGTCCTCTGATGTTCGCATGCAAGTAGGATGACGCAAATGATATTTTGTGGGACACACAAATCCCTGTGCCACTGTGTGCCTAGATGACATCCTGTGTCCCTTGAATGAGTCAGTCAACAGCGGCGGTAGTGATCACTTTAGTGGGAGTGACCAATAAGGTTCTAAACATAAGATTTCACTCAGTTCGCAAATATAGCCCATAAAACCTCTAAAAGCAGAGTTTTCTTCATCTCAGGCATGCCCGAAGACATGCCTCTGTGCGGCCCAAGGGCGGACCTAGAAAGCAGATGGTGCTTGTCAGAGGATGAACCTTGACCGTCCCAGCTGTTTCTCAGGGCGCCGGTCACGCCTTTGTCACAGCCCCGGTGTCTGGACTCAACCCACTGGCAGGACTGTGGCATGCTTAATTTAGACTGCGTTGGGGGTGTGCTCACCTTTGAGGGGCCTGGGGGCCCAGATGAAAAGCCCATTGTACAAAGAGTTGTCCGACAGCGACGCTGAGCCCATACTAGTCAGAATAGTCTGCTAACAAAACTCAAATTTGTAGCGGTTTAAGTTCAGTGACGATTCCGTATCCTCGTGTGCCGGCACTGAGAGTTGGGCGGCATCCCTGCTAAACTTACTTTGGGTGCCCCGTTTCAGAGGGCAGAGTACAAAACAGAAAAGGGAAGCCTGGAGGAGGTGCGAGGGCTGGCTCTTAATGGCCTCAGCCAGGAGGTGACACGCACTATGTCCCCAACAGCGCTGGAATTACTTGAACAGCTTCAACTGCAAGAGAGATTTGGAAATGCAGGGGAAGCACATGGAATATTTGGGAAGCAGCAACTTGCCAAAATAACTATGACTTCGAGCAAGAACCTCACCCTCCCTGTACCACGACGCTCGGGGGATTAGCCTCAATTCTACAGCATCAGCATCACCAGGTACGTTGTAGGAACTACAGAATCTCTGGTCCGATCGCTCACCTCTGGGCGGTTTGTGTGCATACAGCAGCTTGGGAATGACTGGCTGAAACGCGACTTCATCGGTCCCTTCCTCTGCCTAATAGTATCCTTCCGCAGGACACCTGCCCTGATTCTCTCGGCCACCCCACCCCCACCCCGAGGTGAGGGATTAGACGTTGCCATGGCTTTGCTTTTACTCTTAGCAAGTGAAAGGGATAAAAGAGTACCCAAGGTCTGCGGGGTGGGGGCGGAGACAGCACACTTTGTTACCAGCAACGGCAGCAGATGCAGAGCCGCGGGCTGTAATTAACAGCAACTCGGAGCGGGTGAAGTGGGGCGGGGCCAGCAGGAAGGGAGATTGCGAGGAACCGAAGGAGTGTCCTCCCGCTGCCCGAGCTGACCCCAGGCGACCAGAGAAATCCGGCTGGAAAAGACGCGAACCAGCACGTTGTTGCGGCGCCACCGGCGAAGACGTCGCCCCAGTCTCACCTCTGGAAAGCTGGGCACCAGCCTGCAGTGGCTTCATTCATGACCGCTGTCCCAGTAGCTGGCATGAGGGCCAGGAGCCCGAGGGCCTGGTGCACAGAACGCTCGCGACTTGAACTGGAGCTTGAGAAGCACTGGTTTACTGGGCACCCAGATCACCGAGGGTCTCACTGAAACAGCTTCTGACTCAGGACATCGGAGGCTGTTCCAGGGACCACCCTTTGATGTCTTAACATGCCCTTGTCTAAAAACGGATCGAGCAACAGCTCTTGGGTCACCTCGAGCCTCTCTATTCAAACATTCTTAGTTATTTCTATGAACTGACAAGGAAAGCAATAATTGTATTTTGCAACTTACCCTTTGAGCACAACACATCCAGCCATAAATTCCTCCATCTTGCCTCAGAACCTGAAGGGCAAAGGGTGAATCCGACGGCGGAGGAGCCAGCTCTCCGGTACCTCAGCATCTCAGACAAGGTTGATCCTAAGAGAGCGGGACCCCACTCCTCCGAAGCCCCCCTCCAATGTCATCCCTGAGGATTTTGGTCCTTGAAGCGCTAATAGGTCATTCGAAGTGTGAGAATAAATATCATGAAGGTGTTTAGAGTAATAATTCATAATGAACTCCTGCAACCAGCCATTGGGTGGGCAGGCCCCTGGGGAGGCCCATGCTGGCCTCATGGGTTCAACAGTTACTAGGGAATCCAGCAGGTGCTTCTGGGGCAAACAGGTGGCACTGAGGTCCCCATCCCCCCACCCCGCATTCCCGCCACAACCTGTTGTTGCTATCGTTGTTCTTAACTTGTCCTGAAACGCTTTTGAGGAACAGAAGCAATTTGAGCCTCTGGGAAACTCCTAGTCTAGGTTTTCCCCTTGCCTTAGAAATCAGACCCCGGCCCACCGCCTCATTTCACCCAGCCGCAATATTAGATATACAAACCCCCCTTTTAAAGTTTTGTGTACTTTGTGTAGAGGGAAGAAGGATTTTTTCCAGTTTTTATTCATTTTGGTGGAAATTTCTTGAAGAAATCCATAAAGGGAAATTATTTAGAACTCAGAGGTTTCTCCAATGAAAGATCCATTGGTAGTTACATTTGCTGGAGACTCACACAAATGTTCTCTAGAACTGGAAGTTCTCTGTATGTTAAAATACAGTTAGAGTTGAAATTTATAAAAGAGTTGAAATTATAAAAAGCTCAGCCATAGTAAATATTATAATGGGACATTTGTTTTAAGAGCAAAACGCATATTGAACCTGCAAATTGGGGGGTTGGCCTAGGTCATAATAATGCTATTTATCAGTATTACCATCAGGCCGAGCGGGAAGGGACCTTACTTCTGTACATTTAAACCAGCTTCTCAATTGCACTTTCTACCTTCTAGAAGAAAGGCCCACACCAGGCGCCAGGAGCCCCAGGCCATTCCAAGCACTTTGAGCAGGAACTGAATCTGCAGCTATTGTAGGCTAACTTCATGTGACTCCCAGCAAGCCTACTGAAATGCCCTTGGCCCCACGTGATTTATAGCTGCCTTTTCAGCTTAAAATTCTGGCCTGCAGATTTGGTGAAGAAACGGTAAAGACAGGGACATCCGTCAACATCTGGTCAGTCACGCAGGAAAGACTTGCTTATTTGGGAAGGGGACTGAAACAAAGCTCAAAGACACTCGTCCCAGAGTCTTTGCGTCAGCCACACTCGCTGAGGGACGGCTGCTCCAGCCCCGGCCAGGGAGCGCCGTCCGCTGAGCTGCACTGAGCTCCCGCTCAGAAGGCCTCGGCTGCCCCATCAAGCACAAGCAGCTCTGCACTGGCGAGCAGAGAAGAAATAAGCTCTTTGGCCCACCCGCTGCTGTTGTAGTAACACCTGACCACACCCCCAGCCCCAGCTAAGCCCAAAGCCTTGATCTTGCACCTTTTTCATTCCGTTCCCAGGCACTGGAATCTCAAAGGCACTGGCCAATGGATCAAGATTAATGTTATCCATTGGCTTTCCTAAAACCCTTGTATCCACTCCCAAATTCGCAGCTGACAAAGAGGTGACACGGAAGTCAGATGGATGGTGTTAAACATGTTGACTTGGTTGCCGACACAACTAGATTTGAGAACGTAGGTCACACATGTGATCCCAGTGGACCTCCTGATGGTTTGTATCCATGCACACCTGATGCCCAGCCACTGACCAGATGGGGTGACTGTCCCTATAAGTGCCCCACAAGAGGAAACAGGAGACAGCATGCATCCTGGGGCCAGGTGAACCCAGAAGAGGGTGAGCAACAAGGTGGCCACCAAGGTGCCCAGGTCACTAAACTGAATACAACAGGGCTGCCCTCGTCGCCTCTGTCTGCTGTGACGTCACGGGGAAGAGGCCTGGGAGTCCCCTCATGCCAGTCTGGGGAAGGCAGCGGAAAATCCCTTCCGTAGGTGAAAATGGGAGGAGTGGCGCAGGGGTGACAGGACATCCGTTGCAGGGGAGACATGCGAAATCAGAAAAGCGGACTGTCTGGCACATTTTAGGACAAGTTTCTCCAGGGATCGGGCATGCAAGTGGTGGTGGGCGCTCCCGGGTGCCAGCACCCTACTGGCTGTTACACACATAACTTTTTCCTCCCAGGAGCACTCCTGGGAAATAAATATTCGCATTTACTAGCTGGATGACACTGAGAATATTAACCTGCCTGAGTCATGGTTTCTTCACCTATAAAAGGAATGAATAGACATTCGTAGTCACTTCCAAACCCTCTGCTTTCCTCATTACAAAACCCAAGCGGCTTCCATAGGTCTGAATTCATGAAATGACCCCCCAGCTCCAGGACGTAGTAATTACCTGGGACCAGGGCGTGGGCCACCCATTCTCTGAGGGCAGGGCCGCGGGTGACGGACAGGGAGGCTGCCAGGGGCCAGTCTCCAACGTTCCCTGGACTCGCTTTTCTTGCAGAAGCTTTGGGACCCGTGGTCGGGCCTCGTCAATGTGCTGTAAGAAAGGTATTGATTCAATTTTCACAATCCATCATTCCAAGGCCGATGGACAATGGAAAAAGCTGCTTTTTTTTTTTTTTGAAGGAAGAGAGAATGTCAAGTTATTTCTATCCATTCATAGTCATTAGCCCTGTCCCTCCCGATAATGTCACCTGTCTAGCCCAGCCGGATAGAAACAGACAGGCATAATAGCTCAAAATGACGTGACTTGGGAACATAAATGAAGAGTAGCCAGCAAGAGGGTCCAGGGAAATGAACGTGGCTGGTGCTGGGCTCTCCTGCCTCCATCACAGGCTGAGGGAGGAGGTGACTGGCACGGCCATTCAACTCAGCCCGCAAACTGTTAGGAGCTGGAGGTGCAAAGAGAAACACCACCTCAGCCCCAAGGGGCTCAGATGGAGGGGGGCCTGACGACACAGCACTGTGAGAGCAGGACAGACATGGCCCCAGGCAACCCAGAAGCAGCCTCCCTCCAACCCCCCAGTCCAAGCGGTCTTGGCCGGCCTTCTGAAAGAAACGCCTGATCTGAGTCAAAGGTGAGGAAGGAGTGAGCCAAGCAAAGGCAGTAGGAGGACAAAGTCCGTGAGGAGAGAAGTCTAGACAGAGGAAAACAGTGTCTGACACCTGCCAGATCTCACCGCCTTCCAGCGGAGTGCTACCTACTTTTCACAAAATCCCTGTGATATGATTATATATTAAGAGATATATATGTGGTCTTCGTCCATTTTTGGCAGAGCTCCTAAAATTCTTAGAATGTCCTAAGTGACTAGTGTCTTTTGTCATGTTAATGAAGCGACTTTTGGGCCGCACCTAAGGATGGAGGCTGGTTGCCAGGGGAACCACTCACCACTCAGTCCCACCAAGACCTCTGGGAAGGGGGAGGGGCCAAAGGCTAAATTCAACTGCCAATGGCCAATTACTTAATCAATCATGCCTAGGTAATAAATCCTTCACAAAATTCCCAGAGGACTGAGTTTGGAGAGCTTCTGGATTTGTGAACACGTAGGGTGCAGGGAGAAAGGCTCTCCCGGAGGGGGCACGGAACCTCCGCCCCTTCATTCCAGCCCTTGCCCTCTGCCTCTCCTCCATCTGGCCATTCCTGAGTCCTATCCTTTCATAATAAACCAGGAGCTGGGAAGTGACACCTTTCTCTGAATTCTGTGAGCCACGCTAGCAAATGATTGGAACCCAAAGAGTGGGTCCTTGGAACCTGCAATCTGTAGCCAGTCAGTCAGAAGCAGGTGACAACATAGGCTGTCAGTGGCAACTGGGGGGAGGGACAATTTTGTAGGACTAAGCCTGTGGGATCTGATGTTCTCTGAGCACATGGTGTAAAAATTGAATTGAATTGTAGGACACCCAGTTAGGGTCAGAGAACTGCTGCTGGTGTGGAAACACCCCCTGCCCCGACACACACAGACACAGACACACAGACACAGACACAGACACACACACAGACACACACACACACACACACACTGGAACTTGGTCTAGAACTTTTAAATTCTCACAACAACATGCTCGTGAAAATCTGCTGTTAGCATCCTTAAGTTTTCACGTGAGACCACTGAGCCTAGGCAGGTCGCTTACCCACGGAGTGGTCAGTACAAAGGATTCAAAAGCCTCGGCTGGTAGTATCATTCCAGGGCCTAGCTTTTAATAGAGACAAACTGTAGTGCCTTCCCGGCGGGATGAGCAAAGGCCCTGAGGCAGGGGACAGTTTATTGTCCCCAGGTAACTACGAAGAGGGCAGTTTCTGGACAGTAATGTGGGAAGCAGAGAAAAGCTTTCCCTGAAACGTTACTGGGAAGACTTTATGTGCCACGTGAAGAGGTTAGATGTTATCCTGGGGTCAGAGGATCTCAGAGGGCTGTAAGCAGAGAAATGTCATGGGTAGATGTGTTTCAAATAAACCATTTTTTTTGGTCCCATCAAACTAATATGGAATAAGACCAGAGACCAAAATCTAGTTAGGAAACTCTTGTGGTAATTTGGCGAGAAGACGGTGGACGTCTGACCCAGGTGGGAGCTGAGATGAAGAAGGAGGGACAATTGGAGTGGTAGTGGAGTGAGAAGACCGGCGGGACTGGCGGATCTGCCAGACACACGGATGATGGGGCAGCAGGAGAGACAACACCAGGCCTTTAGTTGGAAGGACGGGGTGGGCGTGAGTGTTTCCAGCAGAAACAAGAATACAAGGGGCGCTGCCTGGGAGGAGTCAACCTGTTGGTCTTTATGGCTTGAGACCATGAGTCTAATCTAATGCAATGGATTCCTCATCCAGGGGTGGCCAAACTTTTGGTGTCTCTGGGACACACTGGAAGAAAAAGTTGTCTTGGGTCCCACAGTAAATACAATACACAGACACTAATGAAAACTGATGAGCAAAAAAAAAAAAAAAAAAAAAAAGTTTTTAAGTAAATTTATGATTTTGTGTTGGACCGCATTCAGAGCCATCCTGGGCTGCATGTGGCCTGCAGGCTGCGGGATGGACACCCGATGCTCTTTCACTTTCCATGTAAGCTAGTTTGAATTGGCTTTGAAATGCCTCGTGGTTATATCCGCCACAGCTCAAAGTCACAAATAATCTTTCTTTCAATCTCTTGGCTCAAATTTCCTGTTAGCTCCCTCTCGGGCTCTCTTTATGGCGGTGACAACAGCCCACTGCTGCAGATTGTACGGTCTACCCACCGTCACAGCCAAAGAGGCCCCTCGCTTTTAAAAACCACATCAACTCTTGGGAAAGAACCGAGCGGCCCTTGCTCAGGTCACATGTTTGCTCCAGAAAATCACTGAGTGGAGGGGCGGAGATACTTTGAACACTGATTGTGGATTCTGTGTCCTTCCCTCTGGTGGGAGGAAGTGGGGTCAGGGAAACCCTAAAAGGGAAAGGAGTCCCAGTAGCAAAAGAGAAGGTTTGCCTGATGGACAGGTCAGAACGACAGAAACCCACTCCATGGGAAAATGTCCGTCCCACGGTCGATGATGAGGCAAATGCGGAGGAAGAGGTCCAGTTTGGGGATGAACTGCTGGGAAGGTGTCAGCAACACACACGCAGTTACGACTCCAGGAGAGTATAGATTGTTAAGTCAAGGATGAAAGAGCTCAGGGGACGTCACCCTTTAAGACAGGAAAAGGAGCCCTGGCTGGTGTGGCTCAGTGGATTGGGCGCCAGCCTGCAAACCAAAGGGTCACCAGTTCAATTCCCAGTCAGGGCACATGCCTGGGTGCAGGCCAAGTCCCCAGTAGGGGGCACATGAGAGGCAACCACACATGGATGTTTCTCTCCCTCTCTTTCTC
This sequence comes from Mormoops blainvillei, assembly GCA_004026545.1. Taxonomy (NCBI): domain Eukaryota; kingdom Metazoa; phylum Chordata; class Mammalia; order Chiroptera; family Mormoopidae; genus Mormoops; species Mormoops blainvillei. Next base: position 3,943 of record PVJD01010532.1, on the reverse strand, counting down.
CCTCCCTCTCCCTCTATCTAAAAATAAAATCTTTAAAAGAAAAAAAGACAGGAAAAGGAAAAACACAAATGAAATGGAACACAAATGAGAAGAAGAATTATGTACCCAAGAACAGATGAACATTGTCTCACTTTATTTTCACTAAAACACTATAATGAAGGTTGAAGGTTTTCTTCCACTTTAACAGAAGAACTTAAATCTGAGCTATTTGCCTTGCCCGTGGCCAAGCACAAAAGTGACAAGTTACGGAGCTGGGACTTGGAAGCTTTGGTTATGAGGTTCCAAGCTTTGCCCTCTACTAAGGAAGGGTACAGCAGCTCCCCACTGGGAACCACAGGGCTGGCGGCATATGCTTTCAACAATTTCTTCTGGGCGGTAAATAACACCTTTGCTACACACACACACACACACACACACACACACACACACACAGAATTAAAAGCAGTTCTGACTGCCCTTGCTGCAGAAGAGTGTCAGTCTGTCCTTGATTAAGTGGATCTGTTACAAGCTTGAGAAAAGGTAAATATAGAATATGGGAGTCAGTAAGATCATTAGAAGTCACCCTGTAAGGCAGGTGGTGATGGGTTTTTCATGGAATCAAACACCTGAACTTAGATACAAAATTATGTCTGGGCAGAGTGGGCTTCTCCTCTGGGAAGTAGGTCTGTAACTTTCTCGCTCGTTGGGGAAAGGAAAGCCCCTCTTCCACAGGTGGTGCAGGGACAAGGGGACAGCCACATGCAGAGAGTGAGCCTGGACCGCTGCCTTATACTGTGCACAAAAGTTAACTCGAAATAGATTGAAGACGTAAGCACAAGACCTGAAGCTCCTAGAAGAAAACACAGGGTAGGAGCTCCTTGACATCGGCCCTGGCGATCATTTTTTGGGTATGACACCGAATGCACAGACAGAAGAAAAGGAGAGCAACAATAAACAACGAGACTACAAACTGAAAAGCTTCAGTATAGCAAACGAATCATCAAAAAGGCAACTTACAGAAAGGAAGAATATATTTGCAAACCGTGTATCTGATAAGGGTTACTATTCAGAATATATAAGGAACTCACACAGCAGCAAAAAAATACAAATAAAGCAATTGAAAAGGGGGCAAAGGACTGGAGAGACATTTTTCCAAAGATGACACACAAATTTACAACAGGTTCAGAAACGGTGTCCCCGAAACTAACCCTCAGGGACCTGTGAGTCTGGAACACCGTGAGACAACGCCTCCCACCTGTCAGGTGGCTGTTTATCAAAATGACAGAAGTGTTATCAACGGGGCTGAGGAACCGGAACCCTTGTCATTGTTGGTGGGAGTGTAAAGTCGTTCAGCCTTAACTTGTTCCAAAAGACTTTCCTCCTGGGGACTGAACCCCTGCTAGTGTCTGCTTGCATACACCAGATGGCAGTGTTCAACTGGTCAAAAGAAAAACCCTAGGCTATGGACTGAGGTGTAGAATAAAGGCATTAAGCTAGTTCTAAATTGCTCGTAACCCCTCACAGCTTCTTGGAGGGACAGCAGTCCCCTCATGTTGGCAGGGGATACGTTCCAAGATAGCCCCCGTAGGTGCCTGAAACCACAGAGAGTCCTGACCCCTATGTTTCTCCTTACACGGACGCTTCGGCAGCATCCCGCTCTTGCCCTCCCGGGCTTCCGTGAAGCGGTGCAATGCCAGGACAGTGGATGGGACAGCCAGGACAGCTCAGACGGCCAGGGAACACTGGACAAAGGATGATTCACATCCTGGTGGGACAGAGGACAGTGTGAGAATTCGCCACGCTACTTCAAATGGTGTGCTTAACTTAGTGAAACTTATGAATTGCTTATTTCTGGAGCTCTCTAATATTTTTGGACCCTGGTTGACTGTGGGTAACCGAAACCATGGACCATGACAACACGGGTAAGGGGTGACTACTGTACTTTGCAGACCATCAAAAACTGTAAGCGATACTGCTCTTCTGACAATAATCCCGAGAGCTGGGGAGGCGTGGGTTAGCCTCACACAAACGAGGGGGACACTCAACCAGAGCAAGTGCAACGGGAAAGTCGTGGGCCTGGAAGTGGCTGGCACAGGACGTGAACCCAGGTCTTGTTTGTAGTTCAATGTTCATAACATTACACTCATGTGAACTGAAGGAATACTGAAGATGGGGTTTTTCCTTCCAACCTTCCTCTCAGACAGGAGATCCTTGCCCACAGGCCCACGTCCCGCCCAGCCCCAACCCCACGTCCACCACGAGTTCAGTGTTTCTAGAATATCTTCAGTAACTGGTTTGAAAGCAGCCTGATGATGCCAGGTGGATTCCAGTGGGAGGAACAAATGAACGAAAACCAGAGAGAAGCTGAGTCCGGTGATAATAGTGATATTCAAGGGTTATTTTTGAGAGTCCGAGGGCTCCCTTTGGGAAGTGGAGTCTACTTTATCTGTTGGCCTTTTAGCTATTTTTTTTTTCACATTTTTAAATGTTTGCTCTAGGATTACAGTATCCATCCTTGACTTTTCACATTCTGGAGCTGATATTGTACCGCTTCAAAAATATACATCACCCTTTTTTCTGTGTTTTTCTCCTGTATCACATCAATATGCCCCATTAGCCTCAGGACACAATGGCCTACTTTTTGCTTTGAGAAGTCCTACGCCTTTTAAAAAACTAAGGAAAAATCACCTGAGGCTTTCACCTAAATGTTTACCATTGTTCCTGACTTGCTTCCTTCTGTCCGGAAGATTCCACTTCGATTCCTCTCCTCCGTGAACAGCTCACTGCAGCACTTCTGGTGCCGTGGTGGTGTGGAGATGCTGACAGCAAAGTCTCTTCGTTTCCTTTAATCCGCAAAGAACTTTTGTTGTTCATCCTTGAGGGACAGTTTTTCTCAATATGGAATTCTAGTTGTTTTTTGCAACACTTTTAATACTTTTAATACTTTTTTGCCCCGTCTACTGTCCAGGCATTGTTCCCTTGTCTTTCTGTCTCTAGTTTCTGATAAGTCAGCGATCATTTGAGTCACTGTTCCCTGTATATACTTTTCTCTGCACGTTTGAAACATAGTTTTTTCTCTCTGTGGTTCAGTCTAAGACGTGCCTCGGCATGGCTCACATTGGGCTCGTCCCTGCGGGGCAAGTGCACTTCCCAAAGCCACGTGGTCTCCTCACACCCCGCTGCCCGAGGAGCTAAGGGGTGGGGTGGGGGTGCTTCTGCCCAGAGCCGGCCAGCGAGGTCTCCGCTGCACATTCACTGATGGTCACCATGCAGCAAGCCTGGCAAACGTCCTAGAAATTAGCTACCCCCCCCCCCGGCACCCATCCTCTGGGGCCTCAGAAACACGTTCCCCAGAAAAAACGTCGCCAAGCACAACCAGAAAAGGGTTAAGCCTGGGAAGACAGAAGCATAGCACCAACCCAACCCAGAAAACACACCAGCCTCACATTTCCCAGTGTGAGACATGTCGAGGGCATCCTCAAACAGCCTTCAAAATGGCTGAGATATTATAGAAACGCTGAACATGTGGTAGAGGTGGACGTGGGGTTGGGGCTGGGCGGGACGTGGGCCAACGGGCAAGGATCTCTTGTCTGAGAGGAAGGTTGGAAGGAAAAACCCCACCTTTAGTATTCCTTCAGTTCACAGGAGGGTAATGTTATGAACACTGAACTACAAACAAGACCTGGGTTCACGTCGTGAGCCAGCCACTTCCAGGCCCGCGACTGACCCTTTGCACTTGCTCTGGCTGAGTCTCCCCCTCACTCGTCCGAGGCTAACCCACGCCTCCCCAGGATACACGGAAGCCCACGCAGGGAGTCACTGTGGCGACCGAAGGGTTTCAGCGTCCTGCTCCCCGTTTCCCGCCTGGGCCCTGGCTGCCCAGAGCAGAAGGCGCCGCCGCCGCCCAGGGGAGCGTGGATCCGAGCACGGTTAAGTCCGTCATGAAGCAGATGGTGACAAGAGC
>PVJD01010531.1:0-52891 GCA_004026545.1 Mormoops blainvillei | reverse complement strand
TCCAGGCCCTTTCCTGTTTCCTGGAGGATTTTGCACTCTCCTTCCTGCTCTTCAGCCTAATTCTAAAACCATATAACTGAGTCCTTAATCAAACTCTCTTTGTAATTTTAGTAGATTGTAGCCTTAAGAAACGAGACCATAATCTTAGATTAATGCTGCCCCTGTTAAGGTTCAAATTTACAGTCTGCTCTGCTTTTACAAAAGCCTAACATCTTAACAGCGAGGGTGGCCTTCATCCATCATTTCAGTGAAACTTTATTTTTGCAGAATTTCCTTTCAAGATGGTAGATTATTGTACATTCTGGGGCATAAAGCGAGAGAGGAAAGTCCATCACTGGTAGAAAAAGGAAGCAGCAGGTCGGATCTCTCAGGGGTAAATTGAGAGGTTGAATCAGATCAATGAGTGTTTTGATTCACAGGATTAACTCAGAACGCTTTATCTAGCCTCGAAACTTTGTAGCTATGACAGAGGAGAGGTCACTGCTCCAATACAAGAAGAAACAGCAATCCGTGCCATGAAGGATTATGGGGCTCTGGGGGCCAGAAGGGCAAAATTGGGGGCTTAACTTTTATGTTCCATAAAATGGGAAGCTGCTTCTGTAACTATGACCTCAGATTTTACAGTGATTTAGAATTTCCCAAAGAGATTTCACCCACATCGTGATTTCATTGGCTTCCATCACAGCAGCCTTGTGTGGGAGGCAGGTCACATATTATCACCAGCATCGGGCCAAGAGGGACGAGAAGTTACAAAGGTTAAGTGACTTACTTAAGGTAAAACTGAGAGCTGTATTAACTCACTGAAAGATGCGTGACTTTTGAACATAACCAAATGTTCCAGATCTTCCTCAGAACAGTTAAAATTTAAAACAAGTTGTTCTTTATCCCCAATATGTTCCTTTATCAGATAATGAGTCTTAATTTTTATTCAGAATATACAGTCAGTGGAATGTTTGAGCTGGGGTTGCCAAGTCGAATTTCCTTTATTTATTCATTTAATCACTGTTGATTATTTTGCATATGTTATATGTGTAGCTTTGTATAGGGGCCAGAGAGGGAGGGAGACAATGATAAAGAAGATATAAAATGTGGCCTTTGCCCTCAAGTGGCTCATGGTCTTCCAGGGGATGCAGACAAATGACCACTAGCAGTCACCTAGGTAGAAGGACTTGAAAGGGACAGAAGTGTTAGTTTTGGAACTAGAGTGAAGGAAGCAATTTATTCTACCTGTGAGAGACTGGGGGAAAAGGTTTGAGGAGGGTTAGCATGTAAACTGAGTCTTAAAAAAACAGCATTCTGAAAATCAGAGAAGGTAAGTATATAACAGGGAAGGAAGAAATATTGAGTTCAAACTTTAAATGTTCCTGGTGAAGCGTCACCCAAAGGTTTAAATGTAACATCAACTTAGTTGCTCTCAATTCATTGTCTGACGGCATCTTAGACTGTAAATCTGCTGGCCCATTAATGTAAGGGAAGCATTTTGTCTCTTTTCCTTCTCAGAAACGAGTGTGCCCTCTAGTTAAGGGCACAGAGGGAATAGAATGTTCGCAAAGGAAAGTCATCTCATTTCTCATTTCTGTTTTCAGGATCAATGCAACCTTGATAATTTATCTTTTCTGTATCTTCTTCCTTGCATAACTTGGTAAAATATGCACAGATATAGATAGATATGTAACACACACATTGTTTTTATGCACCGGGCACTGTAAACACTAATTCCTTAATCTTCATATATGTCTGTGAGGTAGGTGGTGTTCTTATTTCAGTTTGATAGTGAAGAAACCTGAGGTTCACCGAAGTAAATTAATATGGTCAAAATCACACAGATGCAAAGTGAGAGACGCAGGATTGAAAGGTGCTTGTTTCCCTCAAAGCCCTATTGTTTTTACTACACGGTGGCAGAGACTGATCCTTGCTCCCCAGAAGTCATTCTCTTTTTCCTCCTCCTAGCAATAAAACTGCCTCCCTCCCACCCTTCAACAGAGTCATCAGAGCCCATGGCCTCCTGGCTTGGGATTTACATGGACAGTGGAGGTCCCTGGGTTGGCACTCACTGCTGAGTTAGGAGATAAAAAGTCATTCTAAACGAAAGTCAGACATGTCATTAAAGAGTGACTTGTTCTAAGAAGAACTGTTGCTTGGTAGAGCTACTCTCTATTGCAACCCAGTTTCCAAGTCCTAAGCCCCCAGGAGCGGTTGCGTTGCTCTGATTGCTGTCCCCAGGTCACCGGGAGGGTGGCCCAAATGGGCCATCTAGATAATGAGAAATTAAATCATGAATGGAAATTTTGTAATCATTGGGAATCACAGGCTCCTCTGATCAGCTGAGGAAATTGACAGAAAAAAGAACATTTTCACACATAATTTTGCACATTTCAGGGCTGTTCACGGAACTTCATGGGACCCCTCTATAAATATCCAGGTTCATAACCCATGCATCTGTGGCTTGTTGATAGTAGGATATTTGCATAATTGAATATTATCATGCACTAAGTTGGAAATCCTTTGAGGAAAAGGGTTATAATATGTTGGCTTGGTGAAATCCTATGTAATAGGTGTTTTATGAGATGCATAGAGAATCAAATATCATGGGTTTGATTTTTCCATTTGGTTTAAAGATTTCCAGTCAAAATGCTTTATTTTTAGAACTATTTAGAAAACGAGGTGAAAAATTGAAAATGAGGAATATAGGGACTCAATGTCTAGGAATTCTCGGTTCCCTCCATGTGTAAATAATTGAATCGTTTGTAACTGATTTAGCAGCTGGTCCCTGGTCCCAGAATAAACCTTTTCACGGGCAAGAAGCCTGCCTCTTTTTCACTGTTTAGAATATCCAACCTAAAATTGAGGTGATACTTTGAGCTAATTTTCTTACTGTTATAAAGATTCTTAACTTGATCTCAAACAAACAAACAAACAAACAAACACCCCTGCAGTTTTCCTGCCTCGGTGGCAGTGGCTGTCAGTTGTTTCCCAATAGCCACTCCCTCTTCCTCAGCAGAGAACTTTAGGATGCTGGCTGGCCGCAGGACTGCCCAGAATAAAGACATTTTCCAGCGGCCTTTGCAGCAGGGTGTGGCTACCTGATTGAATTCTGCTGGATGAGATGTAATAGATTTGTATAACGGGAACTGTAATTAATTACTGGGGGTGGGAGGGGTGCTCTTCTCTTGTTCCTTTCCTCCCTTCTGCTGGTTGAAATGTAGACATAAGGAAGACCCTTCCTGGACCACAAGATCCAGATGTGGTTGAAAATGAAAATCCCAACGTAGCAGCAGCCTGGGTCCCTATCCCTGTGGCACTGTCCCTCTGGTCCTGAACTATTTCGTGTTCCCCGAGACCACCCCTACATTTGGAGACTTATTAGAAGGACTCACAGGATTCAGCAGAGAGTTGTGCTCATGGCTAAGATTTATTTCAGCCATGAAGTGAGAAGACGCACAGCTGGGTCATAAGGAAAAGGGCACAGGTGTCTCCTGGGAGGTGTCATGCAGAAGCCTCTCTTCTCTCAGCAACAAAAAGCAGCAACATGTGTGATGTTTCCACACAGGGAAGCCCATTAGAGCTCAGCGCCCAGTCGGGAGCTGGTCACGTGAGGCACCCTCGGCCAAAATTCTCACAGGGAAAGCAGACAAATAGTCCAGGTTCCGCGCTTAGTGGGATAAGACCCTTGATCCCGATTTTAAAAAGTAATCCCCCACTGTTCTCTTACAGTCTGTGGCAGAAGTTGCTAGCTGTCCCCCAGTATCATCAGCTTATTGTTGACCCGGGACACCACAAGAGCCGAGTTCCCAGATGCCAGCAAAGGGCTGACCTCGCCAGCAGGCCATGCTGTGTTAGCTCTTCTGCCCACGAATGGTCTACATTTATTTACCTGAAGGAGAAATCAACTTTCAAGCTGTTTCAGCCAATGTTTCTCTGGGTTTCTTGACTCTTTTAGTCAAATCTAATTGTAACAAATACTGTTCCTTCTTCATGTATGTGACACCTAGGTAGAATGAAATCTCGGTGTCCAATTTAACAGTGGAGGTGGACACTGCAGGCTGATTGGCATATGCTTAGCCAAGAAAACATGTTTTCACATCTCCAAGTTCTGCTTGGATACCAGGCAGCACCAATTTACAGAAGAACCTGTGTTTTCAAGGGTCATTTGTAAATTCACTGCACAAATCAGCTCATGAAAGAAAACCAAGGTGGGACTAGGGCGCAGTGGGAGGGACCAGGTTCCTGGGAGGAATCTGCCACTTGCTTCCTCCTAATTCTATGAACCCTCTAGCCAAACAGTCAATGACTATGTGCGGAGAATGACATTCCTCCAGCTTACTATAGATCTGATAAATCATAAAACCCCTTTATCATTTCAGCTTTACTAGGGTAGTTATCCCTGAGAAACATGGTGCTCTACAGACTTTCTACCTCGACATTCAAACTCTAGAATTTGGTGTTTATCGCTGTTTGTTTGTACGCTTTGGAACTGGAAGGATGTTAACCCATTTCTTCATTTCACACAGGTAAAATGTAACACAATTCACAAGACCTAGTAATCAGCAGAAATGGAAGTAGGAATCTGTCGTCTTGATCCCTATCCACATACTACCCTGAATAATCAATCTCTTGTGATCATCTCCTCATTCAGTAAAACTGGGAAATCTGGGTCCTCTGTGAAGACAGATCTGAGCACGGGGACAGTCCCCAAGTCCCTAAACACTGACTCACTGACCAACTGTGATGTCACCAACTCGCCCTCAGGCTGTGTGGTACCTTCAGAGGCAGGAAGAACAGTGTCCTCATAGGGGTGTCTGGATGAACAGAAGGTGCTTCACGCTGTGACGTTCCATTTGCTTGTTGGGTATTTTAAATAGTGCCTGTGGGGGAGTAAAGATGATCCTAGAACACAGGAAGCGGCTCAGTAGTTCCGTGCTGATTATAATCACAGGACTTCTCTTCCAGCTGCCGTCTGATGCGTATTTGGCAACTTCTTCTGAGGTGGTCCTAAGATACTTGTTATTAACATTTAAACACTAATTAATACGCACACACAACAAACGATACTTCAGTCTCCACATGCTTGTGTGGGCACTTGATAAATGTTACTGGAGGATGCTAAGATCTATTCATCAAACCGAAAGATATTTCTCAGTTCCTGAATAACAACCCCTTTTAAAGAAAAGTATATCCACTGAATGTGAAAACGCTAGTCATAAGAATCAAATGACCCAGTGGGTTTTCTGGATGTCGTTTGGAGCCAGTGCTGAGCATTGCTTTCCGCCCACTTACCCGAGATGTCTGTGTGCTGACCAGAGTCTAAGGCAGCTTAATAATTGCCTTTCAGAATAAACACCAACTTGCTGAGGGCTGCTTTTCGTCACTTAATGACAATGCTGAGCAAAAAATAGAAGTCCCATGAGCACCATCGAAGAGGAGGAAAAAATCACTGAACATCATTCGCTTTACCTGGGAGCAGCAGGGATGGTGGCAAAGCATGTGTTTGGGATACATTTCAGATTGGCCTTTCACTCTCCATGTTACTTATTTTGCCTCTACGAACTTCAGATCTCTGAGAGAATGTGTCTGGCATTACCTCTCTGTCAGGGCTGTTGGGAGGAGAAAATGGCAGTATTTATGGAAACATTTGTGGAGTGTCAGGAGGACACGAGAGGACTGTTTCGCCCCTTCCATCAACATTCAAAAGGAAAAAGAGTTTTCTTTCTGTGGAAGGCATGGTTGGACTTTTGAAAGTATAAGAAATCAGCTTGTAACTTGGAAGGAATATGTCAAGATTATGCTTTTTTTTTCCAGATAGAAAAGAAATACAAATGCTTATGCTCCTCAGATGATGACATCTCAGTCATGCCATCCCTCCCTGACGGTCTTTTATGAACCTGCCTGCCTCAGTTTGTTTGCTCACAGGCATTTTACAAACTTCTTTCTCTCAGTTAGCTCCTTGCTTCCTTGGCCATGAAGTACTTACATGATTATTTATCATATCTTATATATATATAACCTACCAGAAAGAAAATTTGACTTTACTAGTTTTTTCTTTTAAATATATTTTATTAATTATCCTATTACAGTGGTCCCAATTTTTTCCCCTTTGTCCCCCTCCACCCAGTGCTCCCATTCCCTTAGGAATCTCTCACCTTAGTTCGTGTCCATGGGTCATGCATATAAGTTCTTTGGCTTCTCCATTTCCTATACTGTTCTTAACATCCCCCTGTCTATTCTGTACCTACCAATTTATGCACTTCACCCCATTTTCCTCCTTCCCCCTCCCAACTGGTAACCCTCCCCATGATCTCCATATCTAGAATTCTGTTCCCGTTCTGCTTGTTTTCTTAGTTTGTTATTTGGATTCAATTATTGATAGTTGTGAATTTATTGCCATTTTAATGTTCATTATTTTGATCTTCTTTTTCTTAGATAATTCCCTTTAACATTTCACATAATAAGGGCTTGGTGATGATGAACTCCTTTAACTTTACCTTGTCTGGGAAGCACTTTATCTGCCCTTCAATTCTAAATGATAGCTTTGCTGGATAGAGTAATCTAGTCTATAGGTCCTCGCTTTTCATCACTTCGAATAATTCTTGCCAGTTCTTTCTGGCCTACAAAGCTTCTTTTGAGAAATAGAAAATAGATTCTCTCTTTATCTTTAACCTTTGGCATTTTAATTATAATGTGTCTTGGTGTGGTCCTCTTTGGGTCCATCTTGTTTGAGGCTTTCTGTACTTCCTGGATTTGTATGTCTATTGCCTTCACCAAATTAGGGAAGTTTTCTTTTATTATTTTTCCAAATAAGTTTTCATTTTCTTGCTTTTCCTCTTCTCCTTCTGAGACCCCTATGATTCAGGTATTGGTACGTTTAAAGATGTCCCAGAAGTTCCTAAGCCTACCCTTGTTTTTTTGAATTCTTTTTTTTTTCCTGCTGGTCTGATTGAATGCTTTTTCCTTCCTTGTGTTCCAAATCGTTGATTTGATTCTTAGCTTTATGCCCTTCACTGTTGGTTTGCTGTAGATTTTTCTTCTTTTCACTTAATGCAGCCTTCATTTCTGCCTGGGTCTTTTTAATGCTATCGAGGTACCCATTGAGTTCCTGGAGCATCCTAATAACCAGTGTTTTGAACTGTGCACCCAATGAGTTGCTTATCTCCATTTCATTTCGTTCTTTTTCTGGAGTTTTGTTCTGTTCTTTCATTTGAACCATATTTCTTTGTCTCCTCATTTTGGCAGCCTCCCTGTGTTTATTTCTGTGTATTAGGTGGAGCTGCTTTGACTCCCTATCTTAGAAGTGTGGCCTATTATAGAAAAGCACACCTGTTGAGTTGTATGGATCAGAGCCTTAGGTAATCGCCAGGGCAGGGCAACCCATGTCACTGCTCTGTGGCTCTGTGTGTGGGAGGACTCACCAGGGAAAAATACCACTGTCTGGCTTCTGGAGTTTTGTCCAGGGGGAAGCTGTCTCCTGGCACTCACACTTCACTTTCTCCCCATATGCCACTTGTGCTCTTCAGCTGTTGCTCTGGTGCCGAATCCCAGAGGGGGTGGGTCTGTGTGAGTCCTAAGTCTACTGTGGACCCTTTAAGAGGAGTCTCTCGAGAATCCCACCGTTTCTTCTGCTGCCCCCAACCCCCACTGGTTTTTATAGCCAGAAGTTATGGGGGCTTATCTTCCTGGGCCTGGAACCCTGCGCTGGGTGGTCTGGACTGGGGCGGGGATCCCTCTCTCCCAAGGTATTCCTCCCATTTTTTTATCCACTACATATGAATGTGGGACCACCCATTCCCATCTATGTGTGTCTCTCAGTGCCACACTGTACCACCATCTCTCCACTTTCTCTCTGCTTCTCTGCACCTCTCCGTGCCTCTCCATGTCTCCATTTTCTGACAATTCTGGGTGATGTTTGTTTTGTCTACTTGTATTTTCTGCTAGAATTGTGTGCAGAGGTGAGGTGTGTATACCTACACCCTCATCTTGAACAGAAGTCCACAGTCTGTTGACAATTCTACTTAGATTCTGGAACCAGTGCTGATAAAAAATTTTCCTCCCTCACACCTGAGTGTTTCAGTTGGTCATCCAGAATGTACTTATTTCTCAGCGTGTTCTGAGAATGTTTGGCTCCAATTCTTGCTAATATTTTTTAAAGTTAAAACAAAGGTATACAAGGTCTGCCTGGAAAAATTCAAGCATTATTAATATAATGAGAATGGTTTGCACAACATTGATGTAAACTGGCAGCCAAGGAGAGTGGACTGGAATGCGTATGCATGAACAATGATGACTTCACTGTACAAGTCAGTTGAGGCAGTAGATGCCATTGAGTGAACATGTGCACTGTGTGGCCATCACATTCAAAATGGCTGAGCCAATAGAGCAATGAGTCTGCATCATATTTTGCATTAAGCTTGAACATTCCTCTGTGGAAACTACTCAGATGATTCAGAAGGCCTCAGCTATGAGCAACTGGTGACTGGCAGCTTCACCATGACAATGCATTCACTCAAGCATCACAAATCCTTGCAGAGCTTTTTGGCAAAACATCAAGTCACCCAGGCGACTCAGACGCCCTACAGCCCAGATTTGGAGCCCTACAACTTCTGGGGCTGGGGTGGGGTAGACTACTTTTGGTTTTATCGTTATAATGAAAGTATTGGTCAGTTAAAAAATAACTATTTCAAAGGTTGTATAATTTTAATTATTTTTAGTACTTCTTTTCATTTGTATTTTATTTTTAAAAATGTTTCAGTTTGGATAATAAATTATATGGACACCACCCATATTCCCATCATTAGATACAGAAACACTTAACAGTTTGGTGATAGAGCCTTTCATTATTATTCTTAATTATGTTTTTTAAACAAAACTAAGGATGACTTTTTCCTCTTAACAGTTAATTCATTTTATTGTGAACATTTGTCTATGCCACTGTTTCTGTAAAAGTATAATTTTAGTAGCTCCAAAGTATGTAGTTATGAATGTTCCCTGATCTCTGCAGTCAACCCTTTATTGTTAGATAGTATAGCTGTTTCCACTGTTTCATTATAATGAACACAACTACCATGAAATTTCCTGTATACAAACAGGGATCACACTTTGATCGCTTTCTTACTTCCTTCATTTGCAGGAAGCTAAACAAATAGTCACTGCTCAAGTGAAGCCCATGGGAAAACAAGGACATTCCAAAATGTCACTTTAAACAGGGACCTTGAATTGCTGGGGAAAAAAGTAAAAACCCTTTGGATCTGATGACCTTGTTTCCTTTTCTGAGCAGGGAGCAAAGAAATGGAACAGCGGCAAGATGACATGACTTTGCCCTTTCAGAAAGCAAAAGAGGCTCCTTTCCCAAGTCTCATGGGTGCTAAGACTAGGACTGGGCGGCTTTCAGCTTCCTGCAGAACCCCAGTAGCCCCAGGCTGCAGGTCAATCACTTGACGAGGTGAAGGCCTCCAGCCGCAACTGTCTGTGCCCCAGGGGAGATTAGAAACAGGACCTGGGACTGGTTTGGCGAAGTAACTTATTGTTGTTTGGTGGGAAGCTGGGGCAAGGGTGGTGAGAAGACACTGCCCTAAATATGATATAATCCAGCTGTCCAAACACATACAATTCAATTTAGTCATCATCCATTCCCCCAAATCCAGATGTTTGCCATCACACAACCTCAGAGTATCTTTCCTTCTATCGAATGTAGCTTGTGCTAATCACTTTTGTCAGAGTTGCATTTGCTTTTAATTAGAAGACATCTATTTTGATTCAACTGGGCCCTTTTCGCCTTGGCCCACATTATTAATAAAGCTTAAATCATAACTGCCCTTTGCCTTATGACAAATCACTGAGGTTTTCCTTCCATGTCAGAGTTTAAATATAAGAAACTTCAAGACTATACTAAATATGTGTTGATTACTAGTATTTGTTAGCATATGGGTAGTTTTACTACATTTATACATTCTCCAACCACTGCGTTCTCATGATGGCAGTGTACTCTTAGTATTTGTAATCTTTGTGTTCAGAAACCTCCAACAATCATGTCTCATAGACCTGCTTTCAACATCTAGCCAGATGTGTGATCTGGTTTCACTCATTAGCAGTATCTCTGACCTTAATTTTCTTAATCTGAAAATTAGAGGATGATAAAATGTTATTGTGAGGATTATATATCATAAAATATTTCAAACACCCAGCAGAGTGTTTCATATGGACTCTGTATGCACATATGTGTTGATTCCTTCTATTCTATTGAGAGTCTCTAAGAACTTGACTGTTCTAGATGCCTGTCTGGTCCTACCTCTAGGAGACGGAAGCAGATTTTCAATGACAACCTGAAAGTCCTCTCAGCTTTAGTTCTTTTGCCTGGATGAGCATGTGGGACATGGTGGAAGCAGTAAAGACTATTCTATAATGGGTCTTGTCCTTGTGAAAAACACTTCTAGACCATTTTTGAGCTGATACTTTACTTACCAAGAGTAATTCTCTGATTGCTAATTTTATTTCTCAAGTACATCAACAGTAGGTACCAGAGAAGCAGTATCCGGCATTTATGGCTTTGGGAAGAAACATCTATTATTAAAAATAAATGTATTGATTATAAAATTAATTATTTTTATTTTAATGGACTTGTTTATTAGGAGTTGATTTCCGAAAGGTGGCCCATTCTTATGGGAACACAGAAATCAAGATTCTGAGTCTATACAGCGGAGCTAAACCCAGAAATGATGGAAAGACACCAGCCGGGGTGTCCTTAGGGCCCTGCTGAGTCAACAGGTAGCCCGTCCTCCTGTCTGCGTGTCGGCCAGTCCCTCACATTGCCTGCCTCCTTCTCTGTCTTCTTTTTCTTTTCCTCCCTCCCTCATTGCTTTTCAAATTCTCTTCTTTGCTCCGATCTGCTGCCTTTTCCTGGCTCCTGGTTTTCCTTCATCATTAACATCTTGCCTGGTCTGCACTCACCTCTTTGCTTCAACTTCCAATGTTTTTGCCCAGACTATGAGTCAACTTGAAGTCAGCAATAGGATGAGGCATAAAATAAATATTTGTGGGATGAAATCTGAGAGGTCCAGTGTGAATCTTCGTGTGAGCAGAAAGTGGCTTACAAAACAGTTAATGTTATTGCCCACGTACCCCAGGTAGTCTGCTAACGGCCTTGCATGCACTGTTATGAACTGAATATTTGTGTCTCCCCAGAATTCGTATGTTGAAGCCCTAACCCTCAGTGTGACTATATTTGCAGATGGGACTTCTAAGGGAGTAATGAAGATTAAACAAGGTCACAAGAGTTGGGTTCTGATCCAATGGGATTAGTGTCCTTATAGGAAAAGACACCAAAAGCTCATGTGCTCTCACGCTCTCTCCTGCCAAGTTCATGTACTGAGGAAACGTCAGACCAGCACAATGTAAGGAGGCAGCCATCTGAAACCCCACGGAAGAGACCTCACCAGACACCAGCCCTGCTGACATCTTGATCTTGAACTTGCAGTCTCCAGAGCTGTGAGAAAATCAATTCTATTCTTTAAGTTGTCCTTTCTGTAATGCCCTGTATAGCAGTCCGCACAGACTGATACACACACTATTTCATTTAATCTGCTCAATGATGTTATTAGGTCTGACTCTTCTTATTCTCATTTAAAAGACAAAGAAATTGAGGCACATAGAAGTCAAGCAATCTACCCCAAATATACGGTTATTACATGGTGGAGATAAGGATTTGAACAGAGGTAATCCCACTCCAGAAACCAAGTTCTTAATGACTGTATTTTTGCTTGGGCCTATACCATTAAACCAGCAAACATACCTGCTTAAATTATGGAGAAAAGAAAGTTCTTTCAGACTGTAAAGATGGTGAAGGTAATTTTGAAAAAAAAACCAAAACTCTTTTGAGTTAAAAAGTATTGAGTTTGACTTAAGATATGACTTAGCCAAAATGGATACATTAGTAGTGGATTACAACTTTGACACTTATAGGCTATTTGTTGCACTATAAAAATTTTGATTTGCATAATTGTTTTTAATATCAACTACTTCTCAATTTAATAAATGTACCTTCAAATTACCATTCGTTGCTCTGCTGTGGAGTCAAGAGTGAAAAGGCATGGTCCCTGCTTTGAAGGAGACCACTCATAGTGGGAACCCTCATGCATGTACTCTGACACATTTATCAATAAAACAATTTTTTTGAGACCTACCATGGGCCAGATACCATAGGAATGATGGAAAGATGACCAGGAATTTGCCACGTGGGAAAAATATGTGTGCAAGTGTGTGTGTGTGTGTGTGTGTGTGTGTGTGTGTCTGGGTCTGTGTGACAGTGGAGGTGGTGAATGTGGGTATAAAAAGCCATTAAAGAGAAGGAGACTATATGGAAAGCGTTGAAGGGGTGAGAAGACTGATCAGGAATGTGTGTGTGTGACTCTGTGTGGTAGTGGAGGTGGTAGAGGTAGGCCTAAGCGGGGAACACACAGGAGAGGAAAAGACTTGTGATGCATGTTGAATAAATAGAGCAAGAACAATATTTTCTAGTTTATTTATGTATTTGATCAGCATCTGGCTGCAGCTAGAATCAATGTTTTGCAAGATCTGTGGGCTGGACTTGTAACTGTGAATGACCCCGATAGCTAAAAAATTACTTTGTGCTGTGTCTTTAAATTTAACTAAGGGTTGGTCAATACCTCAGCTCCAGTCCTGATGGCTGGTTACTAAGGAAAGATGCTGAGCCAGGTGCTTGGCGCCAGTCTAGAGTGAGGACCAAACACACATTTATCAAAGCAATGGTATGTGGTTTTATAGAAATGATAGGAAAGGACTTAGAACAGAAAGCCACAGTCCCCCGGGTGACATCGTCCCAAGATCATTACTCCGAAAATGATTATTTGCAATTTGTTTAATAGTTCTTGTTTTTAACTCTTCTGATGGTTCCTCTGTGCCATTAGGTATATGATTATATTATTATCAAGTTTAGAAATCATCTATTAAATTTTCTCTGATAGAGGAGGAGTTAGCCCAGCTAAAACAGTGCCTCTGTTATTCATTCCCAAGTAGATTTAATGCCCTTTCTAGTTCCTATATTGGTTACTTCTGGAAATTTAAACAAAGTATGTACAACATTTTTTCTTGCATTACCAAATACGAAGATTGCCTCTCAAATTCCCGCTTTGTCAAGTGAAAATATTAGTCTCCTTACCCTTTATTGCAGCTTTTATCTCATTTTTATCCCAACTTTTGCCATTTGTATTTTCACCTTTACATCATCATGGTTCAAACATTTAGATTTTTTTCTGTGAGAGTAATTAAGCTATATCCTAACTCTACAAAGTAATTAAGACTAATTCTAACTCAACAAAGTTGGCTAAGTTTGCTTACATTATAATTACATAAAGACTGTTCATTACAGGGTCAAATGGTTTGCTTTGATTACATTTTTCTTCCTTATATAGATTTAGTTTTTTCTCTTGTTTCTAAATACAATTTTTCTTGAAAGAGCTACTACGCTTCGTGACAGCATGGATGGAACTGGAGAGCATCATGCTAAGTGAAATAAGCCAGGCAGTGAAAGACAGATACCATATGATCTCACCTGTAAGTGGAACCTAATCAACAAAACAAACAAGTGAGCAAAATATAACCAGCAACACTGAAATAAAAAACAAACTGACAGTAATCAGAGGGGAAGCGGGAGGGGGATAATGGGGGAAAAGAAGGGGAAGGGTCATCAGGGAATATGCAGAAAGGACCCGTTGACAAAGCCAAATGGGGGAAGGATTGAGGATGGGAGGTATGGAGAGGTGTGGCATGGGAAAGTGGTGGTGGGAAGATGCTGACCAAAAAAACAAAAAATAAAAATAAATAAATAAAATACGAAAAAATACTTTTTTTTCTTGCTGTCTTGCTTTTGTCTTTGCTTCATTTTAAGCCTCAAGTATAACATATATATTTCAGTTTTCTATATCACTTGTCTTGCTGATTTTTGTTTTACCCCTTTATTTTGCTGGATCACATCCTCAAGTGTCTTCAGAGGGTGTGGGAGAGATGAGCTTTTAGGGTCCTTATATACCTGACAATGACATTATTGTCCATCTACACTTTACTGATATTTTGGTAGTGTATAGATTGTGCCTTGAAAATAACTTTCTTTCAGTTCATTGGAGATTTAACTCATCTGTCTTCTAGTCTCTTTTTCTTGGTCAGTGAGAAGTCCTTCGCCTTGTTCTTGTTTCTTTGTAAGTGGACCCTTTTGTCTTTCTGAAAACATTAAAATTTTCTCTTCATCCTTAATGCTCTGAAATTTTACAATGATGTGCCTGGATACTGTCACGTGGAAAATTGTCTAAATGCCATGTAACTTCCTCATACACTTTCTTTCTGGCAGAGGTAGCATTAGCATACTATGCCAGAGGTCACAGAAGAGAAAGACTCACAGAGCAAATTAAAATGTCCACGGTACACAGTTCATTAAATTGGTTTAAAACATTCAGCCAGAAGGGAAGGGAAAGCGATTGGGTAGGCACTGCTGGTCCTTGGGGACACAATGCACACTTGTCTTCTCTCTCTGTCTGTCACACCTGCCTTCTTCATCTTCCCCACTGATGGTAGGTTAGTAGGACCAGAGTTGGATGGTGTTTAAGCAAAGGGGCTCACAGATGGAATCTGCCCTGGGCCAGCGGCACAGACTCGCCCTGTAGCGGGGAAGCAAAGACAAGCATGCCCGGCTGCAGCTACAGCCGAGGGACCCGCTCAGGGACCTCGGGTTTTACTGCTGTCTCTCGAGCAGAGAACACATGGAGCCAGGGTGGGCAACGCTAATGGGGGGTCGAATTAGGCTTCTGCCTATGAGTGCTTCAGGTCTCAGGGGTATTCAGTGAATTCTGAGTATTTAGTGCCTGTTGTATATTCGACAGATTATGAATATTTAGTATCCAGGTGACTTCAGTATGCTAATACCTCGTGAATGTTAGTTGTCTTTTGGTTCTTCCATCCCTTCTATGTTTAAGACACACATTCTCCACTACTACTTATATGTACTTATAATATGTGAGTCTCATTCGCCCCATCTGTTAGTTAAGTCTTTTTCTTTTTTTCATTTATCCTGCTGGAATTTGGATATGCTTTTTCTTGAAGACTAATGTTTTATTTCATAAATGTTCTTGTACTCTTTCTTTGATAATTTCTTCCCTCCATTTCTCCTTATTTTTCTCTTTTTAGAATCCAAATTAATCATTTAAATCTCTTACCTTTTTATAACTATCTCCCATCTTTTGTGATTTTGTTTCAGAGTTTGAAAACAATTCTTCAGCTTTCTCTTTTCATTGGTCTATTGGCTTTTTACATTCAGTAACCTCAGTTTCAAAAGTACATTATTTTTTCAACAGTTTTAGATTTACAGAAATATTGGAAACATAGTACAGAGAGTTCTCATATACCCCACATCCAATTTTTCCTGTATTAATATCTTACATTAGTATGATACATTGGTTACATTTAATGTACCAATATTAATACATTATTATTAAATAAAGTTCCCGGTTCATTTAAATTTCCTTAGCTTTTACCGACTGGCCTTTTTCTGTTGCTGGATCCCATCTGAGACCCCGCATTACTTAACTGTCCTGCGTCTTCTTTCTCCTTTCCCACTACTGGCATTTGTCTCCTATTTTTCTCATGATAAAGCTGGGGTTAGGGATTTGGAGGAGGAAGGCTACAGAGGCAGCGTGTCATTTTCATCACATCATTATCAAGGGCACATTCTATCAACATGATTTACGACGGTGGACGTTGGCCTCGCCCGCCTGGCCGCAGCAGCCCGTGCTGCGTTTCGGTACCTGCGGTCCTCTCCCGGATTCACGCCCCGCCCTTCGGAAGAAAGTCACTATGCGCAGTCCAGAGCTGAGGAATGCAGAGCTGCGGTCCCCTCCTTGAGAGCGGGGTGTCCACCTAAATTATTTGGAAATCTTCCGCGTAGGAGATTTGCCTCCTCTGCCCAGGAACCGCATGGTTAATTTCCCAGATCCCAGTCTTGTTCTCCGATCGTCCCTTCCTCGCAGCAGCCTGTTCATGTGTGCTGTCTGTTCTCTAATATTTCTAACCACCTCATGAGAGGTGTTGGTAGGAAGGGTCTCTTTAGGTCTCTGAATTTCTGTTTGCTCGGGAGTTTGCTCACCTTAGTTTTTCCTTGACATGTCGGTTTCTTCTCATTTCTGGAGCTCTTCGGTTACCTGTCATACTCAGATAAAAAGCTCTGTGTGGGGCAGCAGAAGTGTAGGCTAACAACTTTCTCTTTAGGGTGAGAAGGTGGGCTGTTTCTCGCCCAAATCACCCTCCAAACATCAGATCGCAGACAGGTTTATCTGAGACACCAGCTCTCTCAGTGGCTGTCCTGCCTACTCCTGGGTAGCTTATGGGGCCTTTTTAGAGAAGAAAAGAACCCTCTTCATATTTGTCGGGGTTAGGGAGCTAAATTCCTGACTACTGCTTGTTTTGAGCTCAGAATGGGGTTGTGCGTGTGTGTGTCACTGGCGGGCATTTTGTTCCCCAGACTGACCATTAAAGAGCACTTCTCTTTCTCCCTCACATCTCACTCCCGACCCCCACGGGGCCACAGGCCAGTTCCGAGGCTGCGGTGTGCTAGGACTCTAGCAGGCAGAACCCCGAAGATACGCCCGCTGTGGGACCTGCCGGGACTCCATGCTGCCTTGTCCCCTCTGCTTCATCAGTCAGTATTCCTCCATCTGCATCGTACCTCCTGGGGACTCGCTGGGGTCTCTCATCCTCTGACAGTGCCCCCACCTGTCCTGGCTGTTATTCGCTGGTGCTATTTTAATGTGAGCACGTTCTGTCTGTCGCCTTGAACATGACTTCATTTGTTTTAATTATAAAAACATGATGTACTGATTACGGCAGACTGAACTGCTGTGACAGATTGATCCTGAAGCGTGTACTATGTACTAGAAGTTTATTTACCTTAGTGTGATAGCACATGGTTCCCGCTGGTGGCTCTCCTGATCTGGGCACCCCCTTCCTTGTGGGTTCGCCATCCCCTGGGGCCTCGCTGGCATCTGTACTTGGCCAGAGAAGAGGAGAGGGAGTGTGGGAAAGACATGTCTGCTTCTTTTTTTTCCCTTTTTTTAAAAATTAAATGTATCGGGGTAACATTGCTTAACAACATTATATAAATTTCGAGTGTACAATTAATTCTATGATGCATCACCTGTACATTGCATCTGGTGCTGGCCACCCAAAGCCTAGTCTTCTGTCATCATGTATTTGGCCTCCTTTACCCTTTACTACCTACCCCTACCCGCCTTACCCTCTGGTAACCACCATACTGTTGCCTGTGTCTATGAGCTTCAATTTTATATCTCACATATGAGTGAAATCATATGGTCCTTGACTTTTTCTGGCTATTTCACTTAGCATGATATCCTCGAGATCTATCCATATTTTTGCAAATGGAAGCATTTCATCTTTTCTTAAGCTGAGTAGTATTCCACTGTATATATGTACCAAATCTTCATCCAATTGTCCATCAAAGGACACTTTAGCTGTTTCCAAGTCTTGGCCACCATGAATAATCCTGAGATGAACATGGGGGTGCTTCTATCTTTACGAATTTATGTTTTTAAATTTTTGAGGTAGATACCCAGAAGAGGAATTGCTGGGTCTTAGGGTAGCCCCATTTTCAACTCTTCGAGGACCCTCTGTACTATTTCCATTGTGGCCGTACCACCAGGCATGCCTGCTTCTTAAAAGTTTCGAGACGGCAGCATACATATCGCATCTGCTCACATTCCATTAGTGAGAACCAGTCCTGCACCCTGTTAGGTTCCAGGCGACTGGACGAGGCAGTCCTTAACTAGGTAGCCTCTTCTCAGCTGCGCCTCTATGTGGGGAAGGGAAGCATGCACCTGGTGGTACACCTGGTCTCTGGCCATACAGGCACGGGGCCCAGGATGGAGGTGAAAGGCAATGATAAGAATCAGGCAGAATTGCACTTTGCTCAATGATAATCATTAGTGTATAATAGCAATGGGGCATGATATCTTCACACCTGCATATGCTTATTTAATAAAAAAATAAGTGTCAGGCATTGTGCTGGGTGATTTCCGTACGACCCAGACGACACATGTTCTCCCTGAGTCACAACAAAAGCTGTTCTTTTTCTGAAATTTGGCTTCCCTGCAGAAAGGCCTAGTACTTGGGGATCTTTTTAAAAGAATAATTTGGCATAAAGTTATTGCTCACCTACTAAGTGCTAGACATGATGCAAGGTTTGAGGAACTAATTTTCAGGAACTCCGTTTCCTCTAAAAGGCAAAGAAACAATCACAATACAAGTGATGAGGACCACTGTGGGAGGCAGCAGAGGGAGGGGATTTTCTCTGCCTAGAGGATGGGTGTGCTAGGAGCAGGGGTTCAGAGAAGGTATTACAAAAGAGGTGTCTCTCATGTGAGTAAGATCCCGAAGGATAGTTAAGAAATTGCCAGAGAGAAAGGAAAAGAGGGACTTGCAGGCACAGGTCAGGAGGCATGGGTTGCCTGGAAAGTGATTGACTGATGCACGGGGCATCCCAGGAGGGCAAGGCTGGAAAGCAAAAGTGACAGGGAGGAGGAGGATGGCAGTAATTGTTAGCCCATAGTCCACTCCCTCCTAGAACTTTCTTCCCCTTCTAGCCAATACATCCCTAAGCTACCTCCCTCACGCGCAACTTTAGCTTCCTCAGTGAATGGAGCAGGCAGCTGCCCCAAGACAGGGGCTTCTCCACCCGGAAACTATCTACATTTGGGGCCACATCCTTCTTTGTTGGGAGGGGTCATCCTGTGCATTGGAGGATGTTTAGCAGCATCCCTGGCCTCAACCCACTAGATGCCAGTAGCATCTCCCAAACAGTTATTAGCAAAAATGTGTCCCTAGACATTGCCAAATGTCCCCTGGGGGGCAGAATGGACTGGTTGAGAACGACTGTTTTGGGCAGATGTCACTTTTCTTTTATCATCTCCCATAAAATTAAGTATTGTGTTTTGCTTATAGTAGGGCAATGGGTAATTTGAGGACAGGTCTCTTTTGAGCCAAAGTGACTGATTCCATTAGCCAGCACCCCTACCTTGGCTCAGAGCAGGGTTAGGAGGAGTAGCCACGTGTGCTAGTCATGCTCTATTTTATATTGTGGTCGTCTTTACAACGTCAGTCTCAAAGTCAAAAGCCAGCCTCACAGGCATTCAGTTTCCATGTATTTTCTTAAATAGAAGTTGTCTTTTAAAAATAAGTTGATTGAGGGCCAAGCACATTAAAAATAGTTTGTGAATGCTTCATTTCTCCTCCTCCTCCTCCTCCTTCTTCGCCACCAGAGTGACCTCTTTCATGTTTTATGGTCGGTCCCCTACAAAAATAACACTTCACTCACTTGCAGACGCCCTTGCAGTCCATCTGGGGAAAATATCAGTCAGGCTCCTACATTTTCTCAACTAACTTTTGACTTTGCTGCCTACACATCTGGCAGCTAAAACATATGGATCATTCTTTAATCAGCAGCCCGGAATATCATCACTTTGAGCACCTGTCGGAGAATTCATCCAAGAACTGATTGCAGTTCAGCATTTGCCAAGAGCGTGATGGAGACATCTGATTTTCAGAGCCTCTAAATGGCATGTGAACTCCCTATTCCTCCCAGTTCTCTAACTTCTCTAGCTTATTAGAAAAACAGCAGGTCTTGGCTCAATTATTCAAGCTTTTCACAGAAAGGCATTAGGTTGGAGAAAAAGTTGTAATTTTGCTTTCGTTTGGGGGTTTTTTGTTTTTGTTGTTGTTTTTTTTGGTAGTGGGGAATATAAGAAATATCTACCTTTGAGAAAAATCTGCCTTTTGTAAAACCATAGTTAAAGTTGCTGCCAATTATAATCCTGTTTCCTAACAGTGAACTGAGTCCTGGCTCCAGCAGTGAGGCAAGAAAAGCCAGAATGTGCCTTCGGACAGAACAGGGACAGGTGCCAAGGCCAGGACCAGCAATGGCCAGAGGGAAAGGTCCATGCTTCTTAGACTGTCAGGCTGTCCAGGACACCGTGTGCAAAAGAATGAAGCGTGTGCTTGGGGCCTGGGGTGGGCGGGGGCACCTTTCATGCCTTCAGAATTTGTCCTTTGGACACAAGCCAGTCCTCACGTGAACCCTAGAGAGAGGAGAAAGACATTTTTATTCTAAATGAGATGGGGGGAAGTGGGACATTTAATTTCAAATGAGAGACTGAATATACAAATAAACAATGTCAGACCAGATATTAAAATATAATTCTGACCCACGACGCATAGCAACCTGCCCAGAAAACTAACGCATTATTTAGAATAATCAGCCCAGGTAGTGAGCCTGCTACAAGTCAGACCTGTAAGAAGTCAGGTGGCTAGTCCTGGTCGGTGTGGCTCAGTTGGTTGGAGCTTCGTCCCATACACTGAAAGGTCGCGGGTTCGATTTCCTGGAAGGGCGAATACTAGGCTGCAGGTTCATTGCCCAGTTGGGGAGCCTATGAGAGGCAACCGATCTGTGCTTCTCACTCTTATCGATGTTTCTCTCTCTCTCTTCCAGCACTGCCCTCCCACCCCCAAAAAAAGGCAATGAAAAAATGTCCTTGGGTGAGGATAAAATGTCAGATGGCTATTCCTAGTGACAGTCCAGGAAGCTGAACAATAACCTATGTAAAGATTGGCCAAACTAGCCAGGATTTGATTAATAACTGTCCCTGCTTCCAACATAGGACCAGCTAGAGAAAGCCCAATGCGCACTCATAGCCAGCCGCATAGGATGCCCCATTTCTAGTTAGTCTGCCTGCAGCTTCCCCACCTGAAGCCTTCCTTCCTCCCACTCCTCTGTCCATCTTTGAGTCTCTATTAGACGTAAATGATGGTGGCTGACTCCCTTTCTATCTCAAGTTCTGCATAAATAGCCATTGGTTGTTCTCATTTGGTCTTCACTTATTTCCATAGAACGTTCAAAGTGATGTAACCTAATTTTGAAAAAATGAGTCAGGTGTGATAGCTAGAGCAGCACTCTGGAGGGGCCTACATGCAGCCCGGTCCCAGCCCTCTGTGTCTGTGCACCGTCCCTCTGCCTGGAATGATCCAGTCCCTTCCCCTGTAGGAGAAAGCCCACCCATCCCCCTGGGCCCAGCCTGAGATCTCTGCTGCTGAGTGGCCGCCAAAGGGCCTTCCCTGCCTATCGCCAGCAAAACCCCAGGAGCGCTCCTCCTTCACGCTAGGGTGACAGCACCTGTCTAACGCACAATGTCAATAACAAGGAACTGAATATCTTGTGAGCACCGCTGATTTCCTGGGTGCTTCTTCCTGTGGCATCTCACTAAATCCTGTCTTAACTCTGTGAGGTAGGAACTTCTCCCTCCCCTTCACAGATGACGAAGGCAATACCGTGACTCACCACAGAAAATTGAAGATGGGTCTTTCTTTCCCAATTAGACTTTGAGCTCTTTGATGAGATGATTTCATATGAATTTTAATTTCTCCATGCAGAGCAAAGACTGGACACACAAAAGATGTTTCATAAGGGCTTGGTAAGTGAATGAATGAATGGATTACTATAGGGCAGGAAAATGAACTTATTTACAAGCCTTGCTTGGCTTAAAGAGCTAATTATCCAAAAGCATGGGCCATATGGTTCCTATACATAAAGACGTATAAGTCAAATGTTTTCTTTTGCCCAGACCCAGTTTCTCTGGACAGGAAATCAATCACTGTAACATTTCGGGTGGAGGCTGCAAGTGTTTCTAGCCCTGGCTAGGTAGGTGTGGGGCTTTGATGTCTGTGAGTCGCATATTGAGGATTTCCCAGGCATCGGTAGCTTCCGGCCTCAGCGAGAAGACAAATGTCAGCAGGTGAGCTGCACCGGGTGCCTGAGCAACAGAACAGGAATTTTCTCTTGTAATCTGTGTATCATTTCACTCTGCCTTAGGGAGTCCACCTCTTTGGTGCCTTTGGTTTTTACTTAATTATTTTAAACATTTTTGTTGAAAAGTTGTCATAGCAACAGCATCGACAAATATTTGAGAGGACGCATTCTATTTCCAGCATCCGCAAGTAATGTTTCATTTTGCCCATTATCGACCCGTGCTCATCCACACATAAGCCTTTTATACGCTTTCAACCACAAAACAATGTCTGTTTTCTATTCTGCCATTGTACCTAGCGTTACATCAAAAATATTTTCTCTCTTTCCAAAGGTTTCATATTTAAAAATTTTCAATGTCTGTGCAATATTTTACAACTTATGAAACTATTCTCGCATGGTTGTACAATTAGTTCACTACTTGTATTTTTACTATCTTCTAGATAATGCCTCAGGAAGCATCTCCTTGCATATACTTTTTGCCTTTGGATTAATATTTCCTTAGAATAAATTCTTAGGAATAGAATTTCTGATGTCTTTGTGACTTCTGATGAATAACGTCATGCTGGTGTGCAGAAGGCCTTCTGCTAATTTGGAGAACCAGATTGTAGCTCTAGGAGGATGCCATGCTGTGAACCCGTGCAGATTTGTCCTTAGGGTGAGATGGGAGACAACTGATGGATGCAGCATCTCCTTAAAGGAATTAAAAGGCATTTGTTAGAGGCACCCATGTGGGTGACATGTGTGGGAAAAATTACCACCAAGGCTGTCTTGATTAGTACTTTATGAAGCAAAACTGCTTTGCTCTGTATATGTGAACTCTCAGTGTGAACTCTCACATTGGTTACAAGGGGTTTTTTCCCCTCCTCCTGAGTTTTGCATCTCGTGCATCCAAGTGTGACTATAAAACCAGACACTGGTTTTAAATAAACACACTGGAATTCTTACATGCAGAAAAAAAGGGACCATCTTTCCATAGAAACTTCTTATGTAATTGCTAAAAACATGAAACCCTTAAGGAATTGCATTCATATCCAGTTTTTAAACTACAAAAGCAAATTTAGACTCATTTTATCTTTTTATAGGCCACAAGAGATAATCAACAGACTTGATGACCAATTGTGATGAAACTGTAAGCCGGGTGGGCAAGTCAACTTCATAATCATAATCATAGCTGCCATCCTAGGAGCACTCACGCTGTGACAGGTTCCATGCTCAGTCTCACTGAACGCACATAACTGATGCTGAGAGAGAGGCGCTACTAATATGCCCATTTTACAGATCAGGAAACTGAGGCTTGAGAGCATAAGAGAAGTGCTCTGCTATATAGCACAGTGGTGGCTGGTGTTGAAATTCAGGTCTATTTGAGCACTAGCCAAAGGGTGAGGTGAGTAAACGCCCCCAAAAGGGGGGCTGTGTAGCGGAAGAGTTTCGTGAAATAAAGCAGCACTTTGGGTCTGGTGGGACAGGAAGGGCAGAGATTCAGAGCCCGGCACTCCAACTAGGATACTTGGGTCATGGGCCCGAAGGAGTCCCTTTGTTATTCTCACCCGCTCCCCACTAAGGGGCTGAGCTCTGCCAGTGATCCCAGACAAAGGAAATCTCCCCAGATGACACCTAGGCCCCATCACTGTTTCTGCCTCAGTAGGAATCGCCCGATTTCTTCTTGGAAGCCCACTGCCGGCTATTTCGGAATCTTAACGCTCCTCGCCTTGCCCTGGGTGCCAGGCGGCATTGGCTCGGCCTCTGACCCACTGCCGTCTCCCTCTGGCCCTGCCCCCTGTCAGGCGCTCGCTTCCTCCTCCCTGCCTGCCTCTGTTACAGCTGGGGGCATCCTGGTGTACTTCCAAGGAAGAGCAGGGTGCTACGTCCCAATGTGACTTGCCTACCTGGCCGGAACAGAGGATGACGCTCTAGAGTTACCAGGCTCTGCATTTGTCAATCAAGCAGGATGTAGTCTGGCTGGACAGCAAAGGCACGAACCCACAAATGAGGGGACCAGACAGACCTTCTTCAAGTGATGGACCTGGTCATCTTTATAAACACTAATAGAGTGTTTAGCTGCAAGCGCCTGTCTTCAGTAATGGAGACTCAAACTACTTCCATAACTGTTAATCAAGTGGAAATCATTCTGTTATAAGGGCTGCATTAGGAATTTTGAGCACCATTTATTTCCCTTCAAGCCTCTTTGAGGGAGTATTAAGTTTAGAGCCAGCCTTTTAATGAAGCATTATATTTAATCTTTTTTGCCACTTGGCTCTTTTTCTCTAAAAATTATTTTCATTATTCCAAATTCCATTTTGCCTTTTCTATAGCTCCCTTATAAAATTTTCTTTGAGAGATAAAAAAGGCCATTAAATGCTGTGCAGTCCCAACCCGCCTTTAATAGAGAAGAAAACCTGGGAGCTGTAACAGCAGGTTGTCGCATCGTGATGAAGTGGATTCACCATGGGTGTGGAGTTCTCCTTCGAACGCGCTGGGGGCAGTGCCTGGCTCTGACTGGAGAAAAATGGTAAATTCCATCCCTGCAATTTACCAGAATGACATTTCTTATCCTGAAGATAGCCCTATTATAATAAAAGATCTAGAAGTCATGTCATCAGTGTCCCAGAGAGGGAGAAAAAAAGAGGGTGGGTTTGAAAAAGTATATGAAGTACTTTGATGGTGGAAGCAAAAAGGATAACACTGTCTGCTATTGTTTTAAAGTAAGTAGAGGAAATATTATGATCATTACATTATATATAGGGAAGGGTAAAGGGACACAAGAAATGTAAATTTCCTGCACTTCATTTGAACAGGTAAAATGGCAACACCAGTCGATTGTGTTATTTTGTATGTATAAAATGATATATAAAGTTATCACTAAAAAATCTTTATTTAAATACAGTCAAAACTACTAGAAATAAATCAAGAAAGAATGTTACAAAATGTTCAAGTAATGCACAGAGAGGAAGGAAAAAGAAAAGAGAGAAACGAAAAATGGAGACAACAAAACAAAAACTAAAACGGCACTTTCTTGCACTAACCTCAATAATTACATTACATGGAAATCATCCGAACCCACCAATTAAAAGACAGAGACTGACAGAGTGGATTAAATAGCAGTACTTAACTACATGCTGCCTGTAAGAAATTTGCTTTAAATATAGTGATACAGGCCAGTGGAAAGCAAAAGGATAGAATGAGTTACATCATTAAAACATTAATCAAAGGAAAGTGAGAGTGGGTGTTTTAAGGTTAGGTAAAGTAGATTTCAGAGCAAAGAAAATTATCAGAAACAGGAACATAATGATAAAAGGGCCAACCCACCAAGAATACGTCGTAACCCTGAGTGTGTATGTGACAGAGGTGCCAGGTACATAAAAGAAAAACTGATTAACTAAAAGGAGAAATAGACAGATTCACAATTATAGTTAGTGACTGCAGTGCCCTCTCTCAAAAACTGACAGAATAGAATAAAATCAGCAAAGGCATAGAAGAACTCAACGATATGATCATTCAACATGCTCTAGTGAGATTTATAGAACTCCATCCACAAAGGCAGGATGTCTATTCTTTTCAGGTGCCCATCTAATATGTACCAGGATAAGACCATGTTCTGGGCCATAAAACAAACCTAAATAAATTTGAAGAATTTAAAGCATACAGAGCGTGTTGTCTGACCACAAAGGAATCAAACTAGATGTCAATTTGAAAAAAAAAGATAAAGAGGAAAATCTCCAAACATTTGGGAACAACACACTTCTAAATTATCCAGGGTTCAAAGAGCAGTCTCAAGAGAATTTTTTAAAATATATGTTGATTGGAACAAAAACAAAAGTACAACATATCAAAATTTGCAGGGCAGTTTCAGTTATGAGAGATGAATAAGTTCTGGAGATATATCTATTGGGCAGGAATGTGAGACTATAGTTAACAATACTGTATTGTATACATGAAATTTGTTAGGGGGGCAGGTCTTACCTGTTCTCACCACAAGAAAAAAAGAAAAGAAAAGAGTGATGACGTGAGCTGTTGTAGATACGCAAAGGAGCTTGACTGTGGTGATGTTTCACAATGTATACGTACATCAAAACATCAAGTTGTACACTTTGGATAAATACAATCTTTATTTGTCGATTATACCTCAAAAAACAAAAACAAAAACAAAAAAAATTCTAGGACACAGTTAAGCAGTGCTCAGAGGGATATTTATAGCACTAAATACATATATTAGAAAAGAAGAAAAGTGTCAAATAACGTAAGCTACCATTTCAAGATCCTAGGAAAAGGAGAGCAAACTAAACCCAAAGCAAGTAGAAGGAAGGAAATAATAAAGATAAGAGCAAAAATCAATGACATTGAAAAACAATAGAGAAAACCAATGAGAAAGAGCTGAATCTTAGAAAGGATCAATAAAATTGACAAATCTTTAGCAAGACTGACCAAAAAAAAAAACAAAACACACAAATTACCTACATCAGGAATGAAACAGAGACTTATCACTACAGACTCTGCAGACACCACAAGGATGAAAAAGGAATATTCTGCATATCTCTACACATATAAATTTGATGTTTGTTGATAACAAATTTGACATCATGTTGACGTTAAGTTGATAAACAGATGAAACAAGCCAAAATTGAAAAAAACACAAACCACCATTATTCACCCAATATAAAAGTAGATTATTTGCCCTGGCTGGTGTGGCTCAGTGGATTGCGTGCTGGCCGGCAAACCAAAGGGTCACCGGTTTGATTCCCAGTCAGGGCACATGCCTGGGTTGCAGGCCAGGTCCCCAGTAGGGGGCACTTGAGAAGCAACCACACGTTGATGTTTCTCTCCCTCTCTCCCTCCCTTCCCCTCTCTCTAAAATTAAATAAATACATCTTTTAAAAAATAGATAATTTGAATAACTCTATAACTAGTAAGAAAATTTAATATCTAATTTTACAATTTCTCCAGAATAAATTTCCAGGCACACATAGTTTCACTGGAAGATTCTACCAACCATTTAAAGAAAAATCAACACCAAGTCTGTATGATCTCCAGCAAATAGAAGAGGAAGGAATACTTCCCAGTTCATTTTATGAAACTAGTGTTACCCTGATACCAAAAACAAACAAGTACAGCACATAAAAAGAAAATTAAGGACCAATAATTCTCATTGATACATGGATACAAATAATTCCTAACAAAATACTAGGAAACAAAATATTTATAGAACATAGACTATGGACACTAAAATTAAAAATACAATACTATCTACAATTAGAGAGGAGGGGGAGAGAAAGAGGAAAAAAGAGGGAGAAAAAGGGATAAATTTTTTAAAAGGCATGTACAGGGCTTGTATATTGAAAACTACAGAATGCTGATGAAAGAAATCAAAGGCTGTCTAAATAAATGGAGAGATGTATCATGTTCATAGATTATAAGACTCAAATAGGCCAATTCTCCCCAACCGATATACAGATTTAATGTAATCCTTTCAAAATGCCAGCAAGATTTTGTAGACATAGCAACATTGTTCTAAAATTTATATGGAAATGCAAAACAAAAACCTACATTTTTTCTTATTTTTGAAAAATAAGAACAAAGTGGGAGGAATCAGTTGACTTGATTTCATGGCTTATGTAAGCTACAGTTATCAAGGCTGTGCGATATTGCTGGTGGGAGAGACACACAATCAATGGAGCGCAATAGAGAGCCCAGAAATACTGCCTTAAAATATGATTTTTTTTTACAAAGGTGTAAAAGTAATTAAATGAAGGAAAGATGGCCTTCTCAGCAAATGGCGTTAGAACAATTGGATATCCATTGCGAAAAAAGGGGAGCCCGGACCTGAGTCACTCAGTGCTGGTAGGAATGGAAAGTGGTACCGCCACTCTGGAAACCAGTTTGACTGTTTCCGAAAAAAATGAGTACACGCAACCACCATTCAACCCAGCAATTACACTCTTGGCAATTTATCCCGAAGAAATGAACACATGTTTGCGTGGAAACCTGTACACAAATATCTATAGCAGCTTCACTTGCATTAGCCCCAGGCTGGAAACAGCCAACATGTCCTTCAATGATTAAATTGTGATAATTGATAGCGACTACTGCTCAGCTATAAGAAAAAAAAAAAAGAAGGACCTGCCGAAAGGTGCAACAGTCTGGATCCGTCTCCAGGGAATTATGCTGAGTGAAAAAACCTTAAAGGTTACATATTATATGATTCTATTTATATAACATTCATGAAATGACAAAATTAGAGAAACAGATGACAGATTAGTGGTTGTCAGGGGTTAAGAAGGCAGCAGGGGCAAGAAGGAAGGGGATGTGGTTACAATGGGGCCGCACGAGAGATTCTTGCGGTGATGGAAATGGCCTGTATTTTGACTCCACGTTAATACAGTGCTTGTGATATTACACTACAGTTTTGTGAGAAGTTATTATTGTAAGAAATGGGTAACAGGTTCATTGGCTCTCTCCGGTATCATTTCTTGCAACTGCATGTCAATCTAAAATAATCTCAAAGAATCAGGTTGAATTTTTAAAATCCAGTAATGAGAGGCTTCAAAAAATATAAATCAGGAAAGATTTATTGAGCACTGACTATGGCTAGGGGCCATTTTAGGAGCTAAGGACACATCAGGAATTACAGAGGCAAAGTCTTTGCCCTCATGGGGCTTACAGTCTAGTGTGGGAGATGGAGAATTAACAAAGAAATACACTCATACTGTTCAGTGTTCATAAGTGCTACTATTGATAATGAAACAATTTAAGGAGATAGAGGTAAGCTGATCCACAGAGGCCTCCTGGGGAAGATGGTGTCTGTGCAGACATTCAAGGTAGTTTGGTTTGGGATATGTTGCCCTGAGATGCCACTTGGGTAGAGTATCCAGAAGGTGGAATAAAGACATAGATTTTTAAAAAATTGTTGTTCAAGTACCATTGTCTCCATTTTCCTTATACCACTTTCTCCCACCCCACCTACCCTGACCTTCCACCCTCAGTCCTCCCCCGCTTTGGCTTTGTCCATGGGTCCTTTACACATGTCCTTTGATGACCCTTCCCCTTCTTTTCCCCTTTATCCCCTTTCCTGCTTCTCCTCCGGTTACTACCATCAGTTTGTTCTTTATTTCAATGTCTCTGGTTATATTTTGCTTACTTGTTTGTTTTGATGATTAGTTTGCACTTATAGGTGAGATTATATGGTATTTGTCTTTCACTGCCTGGCTTATTTCACTTAGCATAATGCTCTCCAGTTCCATCAGTGCTGTCATGAAGGGTAGGAGCTCCTTCTTCCTTTCTGTATTGTATTCCATTGTGTAAATGTACCATCGTTTTTTGATCCACTCATTTACTGTTGGGCACTTAGGTTGCTCCCAGCACTTGGCTCTTGTACATTGTGCTGCTATGAACATTGGGGCGCATAGGTTCTTTTGAACTGATCTTTCGGGATTCTTAGGGTATAATCCCAGCAGTGGAATTCCTGGGTCAAAAGGCAGTTCCATTTTTAGTTTTTTGAGGAAATTCCATGCTGTTTTCCACAGTGGCTGCACCAGTCTGCATTCCCGCCAATAGTGTACTAGGGTTCCCTTTTCTCCACAACCTCACCAGCACTTGTTGTTTGTTCATTTGGTTATGGAGGCCATTTTGATCAGTTTGAAGTGGCATCTCGTTGTGGTTTTAATTTGCATCTCTCTGGTGGCTAGTGATGCTGAGCATCCTTTCATATGTCTCTGGGCCCTGTGTATGTCCTTGAAGAAGTATCTGTTCAGGTCCTTTGCCCATTTTTAAATTGGGTTGTTTGTTTTCCTGGAGTGGAGTCATGTGAGTTCTTTATATATTTTGGAGATAAAAACTTTGTCCAAGGTATCACTGGCAAATATATTTTCCCATACAGTTGGTACCCTTTTCATTTTGCTGATGTTTTCTTTAGTTGTGCAGAAACCTTTTATTTTGATGAAGTCCCATTTATTTATTCTTTCCTTTAAGTCCCTTGCTCTAGGAGACATATTGGTGAAAATATTGCTGTGTGGAATATCTGAAATTTCCCTGCCCATGTTCTCCTCTAGGACTTTTATGGTGTCATGACTTACATTTAAGTCTTTTATCCATCTTGAGTTTATTTTTGTGTGTGGTGTAAGCAGGTGGTGGAATTTCATTTTTTTGCATGTGGCTGTCCGGATCTCCCAACGCCATTTATTGAAGAGGCTATTTTAACTCCATTTTATGCTTCTGCCCCCATTGTTGAATATTAATTGACCAGAGAGACATGGGTTTATTTCTGGGCTCTCCATTCTGTTCTGTTGATCTATGTGTCTGAAGACACAGATTTTGCAAGCATTTTCTTTCTTTCCTTTTTTTTTAGATTTTATTTATTTTTAGAGAGAGAGGAAGAGAAACATCGATGTGAGAGAGAAACATCCATCAGTGGCCTCTTGTACATGCCTCAGCCTGGAACCAAACCCACAACCCAGGCTCGTACACTGACTTTGAGGGAGGATGCCCAACCAATGGGGCCATGCCAGTCAGGGCTTTGCAAGCATTTTTATGAGGATAAATATATAGTCGTTATGAGAATAAATGAGATAACTAAGGGAGAGAGCTTAGAGAGAGGACAGAATGAACCAAGGACACAACCTTCATGAATCCACGTGAAACTCCTGTTGTCACTCATTGACACTGAAGCAGAATCTAAATGTATCTCACCGGGGAGGAGACACACACTAACCCCTACATTGAGACCAACATATCAGATGCCAAGACGTAATCTAGTAAGCAAAACTCCTGAAAGGGAAGTTTGGGACAAAGGAGTTGGAGAGCTGCCTGGACAATGTTGGGAGGTCTGGATAAGCCTCCAGGGCCCCCTGTGAAGGGGAGGGAGACCCCCCCACAGGCCTGCCACCCTCCCCCTCTATTGTGTACCAACTGTAGGAAGCATATTATCTCGGACAGTCTCACAATCTTATTAGAAATTCTTGTTGCCATTTTGCAGGTACGAAAGCCAAGATTTAGAGAGGCTGAGGGACAGGAGGACGCCGAGCAGAGACTTGAGAGCAGCATTGTCTAGCTTTATTGCCCCAACATGACTGCCACTTAAGGCGTGTACTGGGTTGAAGAGTGTCCCTCCTCAAATTCAAGTCCACTCAGACCCTCAGAATGTGATCGTATTTGGAAATAGGGTCTTTGCAGATATAATTAATTAGGCTAAAAGGACATCATACTGGATTAGGGTGACCCTGAATCCAGTGACTGGAAGAATTATGAGAGAAAAGAGAGGGAGACTCAGACACATCACACACGCAGGGGAGAAGGCCAAGCATCAGAGCAACGCAGCTGCAAACAAGGCACCCCAAGGCAGGGTGGAAGCTACTGAAGCTGGGGAGAGAGAGGACGCGCTCTCCACTGGACACTTTACAGGGAATGAAGCCCTGCCAACACCTTAGTTAGGACTTGGAGCCTCCCGAACTGTGAGAGGATAAATTTCCATTGTCATCATCACTCCGTTGGTGGCACTATATTACGCAGCTCTAGGAAACTAATATCGATCCCCTGAAATGGACACAAGCCCATGTGCTCTATGCTAGTGCTGCCAGAACTTTAATTATACCATTGACAGCCTGGGACCCCAAATAACATTTACCAGGCAGATCCCTCCCACCGCAATCATTTCCTTTTCTCTCCCCCCTCACACACTTCTCTCAATCCAGCATGGTGTTTGGGTTTGTTTGTTTGTTTGTTTGTTTGTTTGTTTGTTTTTACACACCTCAAGGACTCATGAGCCATTGAGAGATTTAGTCCTGACCTTAATGCCTACCCACCCACCCTCTTTCCAGGAACCCACTTTTCGCCTCAGCTGATCGGGTTAGTCCTACCTAAGATGCCCAGTGCTAGGTGCCACAAATCCCAGCTGTCCAGGTGCTCCTGACCTGTCAGGCTCATGTTTCCAATTCATTGTGTGAATATTGGTTGTAGGATTTTATTCAAAGGGAACCATCATCTTATCTATGGAAAGTTTCCTAAATGAAATTCATATCACCAAGTTTGTGGACATCACCACCAGGAGCCAGATTTCTTTTAAAATTCTACGGGACGGCCTCCTTCCATAGAGCTCCAAAAAATGGCAGTCTGGCTATTGTCCTCAGTAAATCTTGTTCCAGCAAGTTCTGTATCCACTTAACTTTATGAATTAGGGCTCTGTGGTTTGGATTCCATCCCTGCTCCCTCACCAGCCTCCTCCCAATTCAAACCCTTCTAATCCAGGATTTCAGACAAAGTTGGGGGCTGGGAAAGCTAAATAGAGCATCATCATATTCTTTGTCTCTTGCTGCCCCCTGCTGGGCAAATCATTGCTTTTTTTTTCTTTTTAGCTAAGGAAATGGACAACTTCCTAGGGGTGGATGGGCTAAGGAGAAGCAATGTCTTAGGGGAAGAGAGAGGATCAGATAATTTCCATTACTTGAGGTTCTCAGTTTATTTTTAAATGTGAAGAAATGGAAATTGTGATATTGAAAACATGTTTATATTTAGCTGACTGGTATTTTTAAACACACACAAATATAATGTGCTGCAGTTGTGCTTCTGCAAAATAATTCAATTTGTGAAAGTACCCGTTCAAAGTACACTGCTGGTGGTTTGGCGTACTCAGTCTTCCCAACACACCTGCCATGCAAGGTGAAGGTTGTGCGCCTATTCCCTCGGACACCATCTTTTTAGAAAAGTTCTCGGGGCGGAAAGACCTCTGAAGTGCCCTGTTTAGAGCTTCTCTGGGATGACCTGTTACCCCCAGGCACCGCCCCATGCTGAAGGCCATCAGAAGAGCCTGAAGCCAAGCCCTGGTCCCAGAACGTGGCTACAAGAGCCAAAGGAAGGCCACTGGGACAATATCTTGAGTTCTGAGAAAGCCAGGGTGTGCCTCCGCATCCTGCAGCTGAGGGACAAGGATTTCTGTTGAGGTTTCCAACCGTGAACCTCACCCTCTTGGGAAAATGCAGCTTCTCACCAGCAGGGGCCATGCTCCATATTCTAAGGGACCCGCTGCTTCCAAGTCCGTTCCACTCTGGTGTCCCTTCCCTTTGGCATTCTCACTCAGTAGGCACCCAAACTTAATTGGGTTAATCATATTATTTGTTTCTTTTTACCATGAGTCCATAGAAATGGACTTTATCATTTAAATTTGTTGATCCGTGATGCTGGGACAGTGAATCAGAATCTGATTTAAAGGAACGAATGGAAATGCCGATGTGTTTTGTTCTGCCTTCTTGATTTCATGGATTAAACTCAAGCCCACATCCCTATTTGCCCAGACATGCCCACCAGGCACCCCTATAATCAGCACCTCTAACCCAGAAGCTTCCTCCAGATCTGCTTCTATCTCATAACCCACCTACCCCCCACCACACCACCAATGAGAATGAGGCTTTAAAAACTTTCATTGCAATTTCACATTGCTGAAACATCTACATGAAAAATCAGTGGACTTGTTTTTTGGAATGGAGTAGGGGGCAAGTCAGGTGTTGTCAGACTAGAGGGCTAAGTCACCTGTGGGGTGAAGGTGCTGTAATCATGCCCTTTAGGATCACATATCAGTCTGGGGTGAACTGGGGGGGAAATTCTATCCTTCACTACAGATATTTAGAGGAGGCTTGGGGTGATGACGCCTGCTTCTCGCCTGAAGGGAGGTCCCCGTGGCCTCTGTGTGTGGAGACTTACTCCCACCCCATTTCCTGCCCCCATCTGAACGTGAATGCACGGAGAGCGGGCACTTGCTGTCTTGTTTATCAGCAGAGCCCAGTGGTCCGGTGTTGACCAGCATATAAGATGCACTCAATAAATGTATGTCAACGATCTCAAAACAACTACCTGAAAACCTAATACATTTTTTATGCTGCAATCAGAACAATCTAAAACTCAAATTTCATCAAGAACCTTCCCTTTTTAAGACCCATCAATGAATTGTCCACGTCAAGTCAAAGCCTTTTAAGGAAGCTAGTAAGTGCACGGACCTCCATTCCAGCTGCATCGAGCCCTTCCATCCTGCTAAAGGGCCATGCTCCCCAGCCCACAGGCATTCGGCCAGGCTGTTCCCTCACTGTGGGACTCTCCTTGCACTGTTTGGCCAGCAGGAACTCCTCCCAGCCTCAGCTCAGCTGCCACTCCCACTCAGAAGCCCCTGGAATGACACCGATCACATTAGTTTTCTGAGCGCCTATTTGAAAATGGGTCTATGCCTACCTGATCCGCCATGACATCTACCACAAATTGAGACATTACTTGTCATATAATTGGTAGGCAATAAACACGGTGGTGTCTTTGTAGCTCACCTTTCACTCTTTGGGTGGTCAAGCGCAGCAAACTCAGGCTCAGATCCAGACATTTGCCGGTTGGTGACTTTGCTTTTGTAACCTTTCTGTGCCTTTGTTTCCATCTGTAACATGGGGCTCAGGACTGTGCCTGGGTAAATGAGGTAAAGCTCTTATCCCAGAGCCTGATAATTAATGCTTAATTTGTATTAAGTATTTAATTAATGATGGTTATGATTATTAACCACTACTTTTGAGACTGCTTTCTTCATTTCTAAGCTGTTATAACCTCTTCTAAGGGTTTCCACTGCTCAAGGCATGGCATAAACATTTCCCCTCCTTTTCCTGCTAATTGATTGATAGACCCTTCATGGAAGAATATTAGCTGCTAAACACTATATTATCTTAAAAATAGAAAACATGAGTATATTATGTAGATAATAGATATTTTATTACACTGTTAAACACATTACTCATTTTCTTACATGGTTTCCTGAAACCCAGATACTCTATTTTGTTTTAGAGGTCAGGGAGTGGGCATTGTGATTAAAATTTACCCAGCCTTGCTCCCTCTTAGGTTTTCCTGAAGGCTGCCTTTTCAGGATTGGACAGGAAACAAGTGTGATGGGCTTGCAAGTCTCAAGTGGGTGACTGTATTCAGAAGCACTCAGGTGCCCAGTCCCATGATGGCAATAGCAGCAATAATAAGATTCATAGCCATAAAACCATTTATTGATAGCTCTTGTTACTGAAAGGATGAAAATTATTGTTCTCATTTCACTGCTGATAAGTGGCAGAAGCTGGCTTTGAAAGCAAATCTAATCCTCTGTTACACAGAAAAGATCACACAGGGTAACCATTCTTAACCCAGGACTGTGTGATCTTGTGCCAGACAATGCAGTATCTCATACCAGGTCTCTCCTGGTCAACCACCAATTTCTCCCTGTCCCTAGAGCCAGGAGAGATGCTAGGGGTAGGCAGTATTCGCCTCCTGGAATTGTGTGTGTGCATGTGTGTACGCGTGTGTGCATGTATGCCTGTGTGCACGTGTGTGTATATTTGCTATAGTTCCAGTCTCTGCTTAGGGTCCTGTATGCTAACTGCCTCTCCTTGTTTCATTTTTAGTTCAACCTATTGAATGAAGTAAATATAGTCTGAATGAATAAACATAACACAATAGGTATTTAGACTTTTTACAAAATGGATTCATTCTAAACTTGAGTGGGAGGGAGAGAGTTGGTTTGGAATCTGTACTCACCTTGGGACACATGGCAATTTTCTTTCTATGCAGTAATTTGTTCTCTGACAAGAATAAAAGTTTTCTTAAGCAGAGACCTGATAGTTTTTTAAAATGCCAAAATGGCAGCCTGAGAGTGATGTAGTTCAGTTATTCTCAAGCTTGGGCCTGCATCAGAAACGCCTGGGGGGCTTATTAAACCATAGGTTGCCACTTGCAGGGTGGCAGGCCCTCTTTAGAGCTGCCAACTCACAGGTCTGGGGTGGGGCTCAAGAGTCTGCATTTTTAACAAGTTCCCAGGTGATGCTGATGGGGGAGCACACTCTGAGAACCACTTTCTAGTAGTTCTCACATAAAAATTAATGATGCCCAGGCCCCCCTCAATGACTCTGGCTTAAACTGTATAAAGCATAACCTGGGCATTAGGGGTTTTTAAAAGCTCCCGAGATGATTGTGATGTGTAGCAAAGTTTGAGGACCACTGACGGGGGAAAAGACTCATATGTGAAGAACGATGAGGGTCTTGGAGCCCCAGAGCACGTGAGGTGGTCGACTGTCTCCCTCAGATGACAGTTGTCCTGGACGGTGATAAACTGTTGGGCGAGGAGTAGGCTTGTGCTCAAAGTCTCAAAGCGCATGACTTGTTAGCAGCCACTTGGCCGGGCAGTGGTTCTGAGGCTCCAGGAAGGTCGCAAAAAATTCTCTACTATTCGTCCCTTGTATCTTTCAGGGTTGTTAATTCTATGATGTTAACTGTGCAGGAAAGGAGTTTAGTACAAAGATATCTGGGGATTGGAGGAGAAGCTTCCGCCAGCAATGCACAAAACCAAGCGTGGAGTGGCCTTTTGAGGAGACCGCCACTGTGCTTTGACCAGACACTGGAAAAACCCGCGGAAGCCAGGAACTTGATGCTGTAAACTTCTGACGTCTCTGGAAACCAGACACCTCCAGTGCTGCCTCGCGAGGACAGGTTTCCCAAGGAGCCCCCTCCTAAGTAGAAGCCTGATCTGATTACAAGAGCCCTGTCACATGACCTGCCTTGGCTGGGAACCCGAGGGATGCAAGGGCTTACTGAACCTGGACATGGAATTCCGGGAATTCCTCCAAATACTACAAAGTTCCTTTGCAGCCAGGGAGGTGGTAAGGTGTGGTTATTATTGCTCAGACCCTTGGCTCTCGCATCTTCCTTTTCTGAGCAGCACAACCTTCTCCGGGAATGTCCTCTACCCCACAAACAGCAGCAAAACCAGTCTTCCCAGTTCTCCGCATCCTCTGTCACTTTCATGGATGGGTTTTACTACCAATCACCGCTCTTTTCAAAAAGCAAACCAGCCCAGTGGCAGCATTAAAGACAGGAATTACTGTCTGCATGGAATGCCCCCGTTTTGGCCAGATAAAAGGAAATGAAGGGACTAAACCTTCCAGAATGTTGTTCACACGCTGATTCTGATGCAACCAGCACCAACTAACTGTGGAGTCGTTTGGCATGTCGCTGCCTGGGACTGTTCTGAACTCCAACACAAAACAGAAAAGGAGTTTGGTCAATCCAAGTGGAGTCGGAACACATCTAACTGCTGGAGTGCAGGCCACGTGGTGGTCTGGATTTCCTTGGAAATGAAAGCCAGTGGCAGGTCTTATGGGTGCATATTTCATTTGTTTCTCCAGTGGCCACTGCTGGCATCTCCTTGAAGGCAGGGTGTGTCTTCCTCTGTCATTCTTCTCCAGGCTTGATGAGAGGCTCATGCCCTGAGAATAGGACTCTGCACTATGCCCTAGCATCTCATTCCCTCCACTAGGATAGTAGGTGCTTTCAATCGCCCCTGTTTGCCAATAAGGAAGCCCAGGGTGGCGAGGGTAAGAAGCCCAGGCCTGGGGACAAAGTGATTCAGACCCAGGATGGCTTCCCAGTCATCACTGTTGATATCAGATTCAAGGGGCCCATTTGCCTGCACTCATCAAAGTCCAGTAAAACAGGAACAAGATTTTGTAGCAAAGGAAGGGTTTATTTTTAGGAAGTGGCCCATGCTCAGAGACAGGTAAGCCGATGCTCAAAAGACCTGGCTCCCTGATGGCTTCCAGCAGATGGGTTATATAGGAGAAAAACTGTTAATCATGGTGACTAAGGGAGTTAAGGTCGTGGCCAAAGTCCTGGTCCCTACTGACTGGTCGGTGCTAGGTTAGGGGCAGGGGATCAGCGCACCTGGTCCTGGTGTCAGCCATTGTGTCGCTCCTCTGGTTTCAATGTTTCTCTGAGCCTGGAGCTGAAACACAACTGAGATCTAGATGTTATCTCTAGCTGGACCAAAACTCTGTTCTGGCTTTGTACCTGAGATTATCCGATGCTGATCAGAACCTCATTGTCCCGAGGGTTCAGTGATTAAGAGAGCGGGCGTTCGGAATCCGAAGGAAGAAACAGAGAAAAGGTCGTACTAAAGAAATAAAGTTTCTACCAGGTTACAGTCTTTATTGCACAATAAAAATAAGGTAGTATACTGTTTCTGATTATATAAATTATATATTACTAATTGTAAAAATTCAAATAACACAGGAAGATATAAGGGAAAAGGTCAAATTCACCTGAAATTCCATCATCCTGAGATAATAAACATTCGTATCTTGACACCTATTCTTCTGTGCATCCAATTATATGCACACACACACAGGCACATGCAATGTTGCACAAATGAGATCCTTGCACTAATGTTGGTGAGATAGGGTATGTGGTGAAACAGCCGTGATCAATAAAAGCTACAGGAACTGTCAGACCACCCCCACCGGATTTATGGCTTAACACCACTGGCAGAGGCCAGCGTGATCCTACACGGCCACTAATTTCATGTATGGTAGCCTCTAGCCTCGTTGCTTGCTTATTGTACCACATTAGCATGTTAAATGACACACCGAAGCTGCCAGAATCAGAAACAGCCCATATAAAGACACAAAATGGCTGAGAGAGCTCTTCTGAGACGTCTCCATCCCTTTCCCCAGAAAGACCCTGAATGTTCTTCCCCCTCATTGAATGCCCTATTCTCCCTCCCCCCGCCCATTAAATGAACCTCAATCAAGGAAGTAAATCCCACTAAAGGGGCTGCTCATCTGTGGAGTAGCCCACTCTCTGTCTCACGGCTTCGCTAACAAACTCACCTTCACTTTAAACTCTATACTGGCTCAGGTATGAATTCTTTCCTGCGTGAAGCCACGAACACACAGTGGGTGGCAGACCCGTGGGTCCCGTGACCCCCAGAACTGCATTGGTTCATGAAGTTCTTGCTTGTTTGCTGATCAGCGCAGCTCAAATAAACCCTCTGTTTTGTTTTTTTGTTGATGTTATTATTACCGCGGATGAGAAGAAAGCTTACTCTAACAGATGGAGCCCTTTGCAGCAGGGCGGGCTCTTCAGTGCGTATGGATAGGTCCATGGACCTGTGGCGGGGAGGGGATGTGGCACGTTCAGAGCGCAGGTGCAAGAGTCACACTGCAAGAGCTCCCCGCTTACTAGCTGTGCAAACCCAAGCAAGAAGGTTAGGATCTCCCTGCATCTCAGGTACTCGGTTACAAAGTGGAGGCGATAGTGCCTGCTTCACAGGGTTGCTGTGAGAATTACATTAGAAAACGTTCATAATTTCAGAACAGTCCTTCATCCACAGTGAAGGTTTCATGTTAACTGATATGGCTAGGATACCCATAGGGTATGGAAATCAAAAAGGTACTCAAGTGAATCGTTAATTACCATGAAGCTACATGCGCTATATATTAATTTGCTTTTCTCTTTTTTAATTTGCAGTGTAGTGCTGTTTTGTATCTCCCAGGTGGAAGGTCTATGGAGTGTAAGAGGTTTTTAAAAACTGTTATATTTGCTCAAGGGCATGAAAGACAAGAACACACAATGTTGGAGAGCTATGGTGAGGCCACTAAGCTGATATTCGTTCATTTGTTTATTTATCGATCCAGTCATCAATTGCTTGATAGTGCTAGAAACATAGTACATTTTTGTTGATTAGAAGAATAAATAAAAATGACTGAATTAAACATTTTGTGAGTGCCTACTAAATACCAGGTACTAAATTAGGGACATGAGAGATACAAAATTTAATAAAATGAAATCATGCCCCCAAGAAGCTTATAAGAGTCAAGACAGCAAGAGTCTTCTTCTGGTCTCAGTGTTTTTACACTTAAGCTGCAAGGTACAGATGGATGAAAATTAATGCCCAGATGCATCCAAAGTAATTACACTTGTTTTATCCTGTTTAGTTTACAAGGACAGCAGGGAAAAAAGAACTTCAAAATTGAGCCCAAATGTCAACCACCCAATTAGATGGAATGTGAGCTTCTCTCCGGAGTTGTAAGTTACCCATAAGTCCCGCAGAGGAAAGACACAGCTCCTGCGAACATGTGCTGAGGCGAGAAGAGCCACCGTGACCAGACAGGGATAATCCCATTTTGCACGTGTGCCTTTGGAATACCAGTAGAGCACTTCCCCAGGACAAAGAGAAAAAAACAAAACAAAACCAACCAACCAACCAGCAAACAACAAAAAAATACGCTTGATGGAGCAAAGAATGCTTCATTCTTGACCAAACCCAACCCAATTTTTGCTTATGTTGGCAGACAGAGAAGACGTCAGTCAAGGTAGCTGCACAGGTTTCTAGAGGATAATAAAACAGATTCTAAAGGTGAATATTCTCCAGCCAAATGCACCTGGACATGCAAATTCTTTAAGTAAACCAAGAGTATTTTAATGTTTTGTTCTCTCCTCCTAATCCCAAAGTGTCATTATTGGCCTTTTTATTAATGATGTCTTATTAGCAGATCAGCAACAATTTTTCTCCTGTTAGTGGGCCCACCATTGAATTTTATTGTTACCTTTGTATGTTTGTTCATCAGCTGCCTTGGGGGAAAACAGCAACATTGAACTAAATATTAGAGGTATT
Source organism: Mormoops blainvillei (assembly GCA_004026545.1). Taxonomy (NCBI): domain Eukaryota; kingdom Metazoa; phylum Chordata; class Mammalia; order Chiroptera; family Mormoopidae; genus Mormoops; species Mormoops blainvillei. Next base: position 12,590 of record PVJD01010531.1, on the reverse strand, counting down.
TTCTTCCACATTTTATTGCTTACAGACACAAAGCTTTGTGTCGATTGGAAGAAGTGTTTCTTCACTTCAATAGACTTCAGACACCTTCAAGAAAATGTCGATGAACAGAATAAAATCCATTATTGGCATTATTGTCTCACTATTGTATGAGAAAAGATCAAAATAGCCAAAATCAGCTTTTAAAAAGAGCAAAACTCATTCAATTTACTTTTCTATTTTTAACTAAGTGAGTTTAGTTTACCCAACCACCAAAGAGGTGTTGGGAAAATGGTACGTTGTTTCCCTCTTTTTTCCAGTGATGGGCACTTGGGTTTCATCTGGGCTTTTATATAATTTTTTTAAAGATTTCATTTATTTATTTTAGAGAGGGGGCAAGGGAGGAAGAAAGAGAGAGAGAAACATCAATGCGTGGTTGCCTCTTGCACACCCCCAATTGGGGACCTGGCCCGGCAACCTAGGCATGAGCCCTGCCTGGGAATTGATCTGGCGACACTTTGGTTCACAGGTCAGCACTCAGTCCACTGAGCCACACCAGCCAGGGCCATCCGAGCTTTGAACAGACCTAGAGGAAGGTGTTCAAAGTGACTGGGCAGACCTACTGACCCCCTCACAACTGCTGCGGCACATGCTCTATCTTGCCCTACTTCTCCTGGCTGTGGACCCAATCTAACGCCTTATAAAATATTTCATTCTCTGGAACATATGTTTCTTCTTTACTTTAAATACACAAGAAGAAGTTTCAATTAAAGGCAGACATTTTGCCAAAGCTGGTTGTCTTTGAAGATGCTACATTTCAGAGGGGTTGTGTTCACTGATTAACTTAATTAAAACAGTTGTCTTTGGTAGGTTTTCTTTCTCAAGATACCATTGAGCCTCTTTTTTGACATATAAAATACTGAATAGATATGAACCTGTTTCACAAACTCTAGTGTAAAAGAAATGTAACTCTGTACATTTGCTTTATCTCACATTCATTTATAACTCTGAGCTCTTGTTCTGTTGGACCGAGGGGTGGGAGAGGCTCTGGAGAACCAAGGGGTGTGTGTGTGTGTGTGTGTGTGTGTGTGAAATGATGAAAGTTTTCAAATTATACTCCTACTTAATTTTAATAGAATTTAAAAATAAATATTTCGAGCTTGCTTTAAAATCTCTTTTTTTCATTCCTATCAGCATGACTCTGTGAGATTGGTTTCTCTACTATAGGTGTTTTTAAAACAGAATATATAAACTAGTTAGATATATATAATTCTATGTGGAGATTATTTGCCATCATCCTACCTAGATGACATAAATTATTCAGCAAAAGGCAAGCCCATTTGCTTACATTAAAACTTTAAATTTTGATATACAATGAGATTAGTTCTAAGTGTGCATATAGAGGTCTACTATGAGTTAACCCATCATGAATTCTCTATTATGATCGCAGAAAACAGAAAGTTACAACTGCATTTGCAATTGTGTCTAATTATTGATACCTACTCTCTCAATAAACAACATTCACCGTTTTCGTGATTTTTTCTTTTTTTCTGTATTATGCTTGTTCTGACTGTATTTATTGAACTTTAATATTATGTCTGTTGAATCAAGTAATAAAAAATTTGGCCATGTGTTTTGTTTTGTTTTTCATTTAATTTTGCTAGAAATTCATGTCCATTGTATTTTACAGAATACACTGTGATGATAAAAAGTAAAAAACAAATAATCTGGTCCATTACAAGTAGTCTGAGAATTTATAAGGGCCTGTACTCAAACTGGGAAGAAGACAACTACACCCTAAGTTTTATATGCTTATTCAGAGGGCAACCCCTCCAAGAAACCCCTGGAGGGCCCTGGTCCTTAACTCAGAGGGCGAAGAAAACCAGGTGTGGCGTCTTGAGTACTTAGCAGTTATTTCTATGACGACCAGAGTCGGTGAAGGCTCAGGGTAGGCATTTGATTTTTACAAAGGTTGTATCTAATCCCAAAGACCCTGCTCTTTCCAAAACACCATACCGTCTCCTGTAGGGGACAGAATTTATTATTCAATAAACATTTACTGAACTATCATTATGTGCCTGCCTTTTTCTAAGCATTGAGAAGCCAGTAGTGATTAAAACACACAAATATCCCTGCCTTCAGGGAGTTTACATTCTAGAGGAATGTGTAGGATTTGGAGATTGTCTGGGTCATTACATCTGAAATTAGATTTTTGTGGGATGTTTGTATTTTAGATCAGTTTTATTCTCATTAAAAACAAATGCCTAAGAGAGGTTTTGCCTCAGTTCACAGATAAAGTGTTAATAGGGTGTACTTTCTCAATGTTAAAGATTGTACCCAAATTTTTTTTAAAGCTTCAGTATTAGACTGTAAGGAAAGATGGTAACTGATCAAGCACAAACTTATTTTAAGATGAATATATCGTTTTAGGTTGCACCTAAAATATCACATAAATATCACATGACCTTCAGCTGTTTCCTCTCTAGGGACAAGGTTGAGAACCGTTCATCCCTATTCTCAGGGCAGAATACAGACAAAGAGAAAGCTGCCATTCTTCTCCCGGTCAACTTTAAAGATGATTAAGCTTATTTCTAAAGAAGCAGTGGGTCAATTCCTTGCAAAGTTAGAGAAATGTTTAGAGTTTTTCAGAATCAGGAAGTACTGATATCAGATAAAGAGCTTAGTAAAACCAATCCTATAAGACAGGAGGAGGTCATTAAAAGAACATCAAAAACAAAAACAATGGTCCAATAAATGTATTTTTAAATGTTGACCTGACTGGAGATCACAAAAATGCTAATTAAGACAACAATAAAATCCATTTTTCATCTGTCCAGTGGCAAAGCATCGAAACAACAATGGGTGGTATTGACACTGGAGGGAAGGACGTGGTGGGGGTTATTTTGTACTACTTTGGGGAGTATAAGCTGGACACACTTTTTCACAAAAGCACTTTCAAAATGTACCTTAATAGTCTTAAATAGGAGCTTAATCTTTGTTCCAATAAACACATTTCTGGAAATCTATCAAAATTTTAAAAATGTAGAAAAGAATGTCACATATAAAAGTCTCCATTGCAGTGCAATGTATACTAATTTATACAGTGCAATTTATATCAGCAAAAAGTGTGACAAATATAAATTTTTCATGAAAAAAGGAAATAGATAAGTAAAGCAAGTTAACCCACATGATTTAATGATATAGCCCTTAGCATGTCATGAAGTTGAGAGGCAAGAGTCAAACTACAGTCGGATCGCAAGCAGAGGAAATATACATGTATTAAAGGAACACAGAGCATGGTGGCTATCGTTAACAATGCTGTATCGTACACTTGAAAGTTTTGAAGGGAGCAAATCCTAAATGTTCTCACCACACAGGAAAAGTAACTATGTGAGGCGATGAATGTGTTAGTTTTGTTGTGGTAATCATTTCACAACATGGATGTATTTCAAATCATCAAGCTGACATAGTGTTATTAGTCAATTATATCTTAAGAAAGCTGGAAACAAAACAAAAGAATAAAAAGGGAACCGCACTAAAATTTTAACTGCCATACCCTTTGGGTGATGGCATTATGGGCTGTTTTTTTGCTCTGCCTTGTTTTGTTTTCTACTTTATTAGCCAAGTTTTCCATAATTATGACGTATTACTTTGATTATCAAAACTTTTGGGGGGAGAAGTCCATTTTACAGTTGTTGATTCATTAGAGATTTCCATAGCTAAGGGCTTATGATTTAAGAAATTTTCCCTCTGTAGCTGAAGAAGGAATCTGCAAGAGACAGCACACGCACGCACGCGTGGAAAAACCTGGGTGTGCACACGGCCCCTGAGCAAACGCCTCAGAGAGTGGAGGCGGAAACAGTGAGGTTGACCAGCAGTTGGCTCATTGCTCGTGCCTCTGACTGTGTGTTTAAAGGGGTTTTCAATCACATATTATTGTGAACATGGTACATTTATGCAAACACATCACTGCACACAAAGTCGTATTCACTGGGGTGGGGGCCTCGCCACCACTGCACCACTGATATTTAAGCCCAGGCAATTCTCTGTTGAAGGGGACTCTTCTGTGAACTGGAGGGTGTTTAGCAGTACGTCTATAACTTCTATGCACTAGATACCAGTAGCAGCCTCGACCCCAATTGTGACAACAAAATAATGTCTCCAGACTTTGCCCTTAGGTGGGGAGGGTCTCCTTTTTTTATTTAACTTTTATTGTATTTTTCCCCATTACCATTTAGTCCCTTTATACCCCCTTCTCCCCAGAAATCACCGCACTGTTGTCCATGTCCATGAGTCCTTTTTCCTTTCTCCTCAATCCCTCCATCCCCTCACATTCCCCCCCAATAGCTGTCATCCTGTTCTCCATCTATGAGCCTGTTTCTATTTTGCTTGTTAGCTCAGTTTGTTCATTAGATTTCACATGTGAGTGAAATCATATGGTAATTGTTCTTCTCTGACTGGCTTATTTTATTTAGCATAATGTTCTCCAGGTCCATCCGTACTGTCGCAAAAGGTAAAATTTTCTTCTTTTTTTTAAATGGCCAAGTAGTATTCCATTGTATAAATGTCCCATAGTTGTTTTATCCACTCATTTACTGATGGACACTTGGGTTGCTTCCATTTCTTGGTGATTGTGAATAATGCTGCAATGAACATAGGGGTGTTTATGTTCTTTTGAATTAGTGTTTTGGGTTCCTTTGGATAAATTCCCAGAAGTGAGATCACTGGGCCAAAAGGCAGATCCATTTTCAATTTTTTGAGGTATCTCCGTACTGCTCTCCACAGTGGCTGCACCACTCTGCATTCCCACCAACGGTGCAAAAGGGTTCCACTTTTTCCACATCTTCAACAGCATTTGTTGTTTGTTGATTTATTGATGATAGCCATTCTGACAGGTATGAGATGATATCTCATCATGGTTTTAATTTGCATTTCTCTGGTGATTAGTGACATTGAGCATCTTTTCATATGTCTGTTGGCCATCTGTATGTCCTCTTTGAATAAGTGTCTATTCAGATACTTTGCCCATTTTTTAACTGGGTTGTCGTTTTTTTGGTATTGAGTTTTGTAAGTTCTTTATAAATGTTTAATATTAACCCCTTATCAGATATATTGGCAAATATGTCTCCCATTCTGTGGGGTGTCTATTTTTTTGATGATTTCCTTCGCTGTGCAAACACTTTAGTTTGATGAAGCCTCATTTGTTTATTTTTTCTTTTGTTTCCCTTGCCTGGGGAGATATATCTAATAAAATATTGTTGCAAGAAATGTCCGAGATTTTGCTGCCTGTATTTTCTTGTATATTTTTTATTGTGCTTTGGGGGTCCCTTCTAAACTAGAACCACTAATGTGTCCCGTCACCCTGTACCATGCAGTAGTGCACATGCACCCACGGGTATGACTGTACCCCGTAGGTATTTACAACCAGGGTGTCCATTCCATTGGTCAGTGTCTGTGCTGTGCCTGTTAAAATTTTTGAGCATCACATTTCCATGCTGTACTTTACAGGCTATGTTAGCTGAGTCCAGTGAGACCATCGTTCTTGTGATTTCTCTTATATATAATTTAAAACTTTAGCACAGTATAAATTACATCATATATAATCTTTCCTGCAATCTTTGCATTTTATGCAATCTTTAAACAAACAGTGAACTCTCTAGTGCTTTGTGGATACACATTAAGTGTTAAGTCACTAGCTCTGGATGTTAGGGGAAAAGTTGATATTACATATTTTTAAAATGGGTTTTGGTATCAAACACCCAAAAATCCAGCAAGGGCAGTTCATGACTAGCCACACTTCGGATCATGGAGTGAGCCGACGGACGCCCTGGAAGAAGAGATGGCCCACCCTCCAGCCAGGGCTCGGGGCCAGCCCACCTGAGGCAGGCTACGTGCTTCCCACAGCTTTCTGACAACTTCCGAAGGTGAGGGACACACTTCCACAACACACTGTTTCTTGGGGAAAAAAATTAGTATCGAAGGATGACTTGGTAATAAGTCATCCGTCATCCTAAGAACTGTAACTCAAACCTATGAATCAATAAAAGGTAGATTTTATAATTCTGGAAGTTGTTTATTTACTGGAACCCAACTCACACCTGACTGTTTTCTTGGTCACAGCACCTGCCTTACACATAAAGGCTCAAATGGATGTGCAGTGACCTCATAGAAACAGGTTCGAATTGGCAAGGACTTTAGCACAAGAGGACCGTAGAATAAACAACAACCCTTTTCCAACCTTGACCAATAACATCTGCCTATTGAATCGGAGATTTTCAAACTACCTTTGCACAAACATCACTAACACATAAACATGAACACACACATACACAGGGTTAAGGGCCCTGCTGACCTAAGTGGGCGAGGTCCAGAGGGCAGGCACGCTGCAGTGAAACGGTGATTTCCCCCACCCAACAGCCTCTACCAGCTAGATCAGCCTGTTCATCCAGTTGTCCCCAAAACCACACTGTTGTGTGAAGGGATATGAGGTGACAACTGGTAAGAATCAAGAGAGTGAGAAAATAGGCCTTGAGAAAGATAGGTCTGAGCTGATGATATGTACTTAACTGTTAAATGTATGTATGATAAACTATGTTGCTAATAGATACACATACATTTACGTAAAACTATAAAATACAACTATAAGATATAAACTCCTTTGTCCATTTTTAATAGGATTGTTTGTCTTCCTGGAGTGGAGTCATGTGACATCTTTATATATTTGGGAGACCGAACCCTTCTCCAAGGTATCACTGGTAAATATATTTTCCCATATGGTTTGTTCATTTTTCATTTTGCTGATGTTTTCTTTAGCCATGAAGAAGTTTCTTATTTTGATGAAGCCCCATTTGTTTATTCTTTCCTTTATGTCCCTTGCTCTAGGAGACATATTGGTGAAAATATTGCTGTGTGGAATATCTGAGATTTTCCTGCCTATGTTCTCCTTTAGGACTTTTATGGTGTCATGACTTACATTTAAGTCTCTTATCCATCTTGTGTTATTTTTGTGTGTGGTGTAAGCGAGTGGTGGAGTTTCATTTTTTCACATGTAGCTGTCCGGATCTCCCAACGCCATTTGTTGAAGAAGATATTTTTACTCCATTTTGTGCTTCTGCCCCCTTTGTCAAATATTAACTGACCATAGAGACATAGATTTATTTCTGGGCTCTCTATTCTGTTCCATTGATCAGTGTATCAGTTCTTATGCCAGTACCAGACTGTATTGAAATCAGTGGCCTTGTAATATAGTTCGATGTCAGGCACTGTGATCCCTCCTACATTGTTTTTCTTTCTCAAAATTGCTGCAGCTATTTGGGGTTGCTTATGTTCTATCTCTATGAAATGTTCTATATCTGTGAAATATGTCATTGGTATTTTAATAGGGATTGCACTGAATATATAGATTGCTTTGAGTAGTATGGACATTTTGATGATGTTTATTCTTCCAATCCATGAACACAGAATATGCTTCCATTTATTTGTGCCTTCCTTAATTTCTTTCTTCAGTGTTATATAGTTTTATAAGTACAGGTCTTTTACCTCCTTGGTTAGGTTTATTCCTAGGTACTTTATTTTTCTTGTTGCTATAGCAAATGGGACTTTTTTCCTGATTTCTGTTTTTGATATTTCATTGTTGGCGTACAAAAATGCCTTTGATTTCTGAATATTGACTTTATATCCCACTGCTTTGTCAAATTCATTTATTGGGTCAAGTAGTTTTTTTGTGGAGTATTAGGGTTTTCTCTGTACACTATCAAGTCATCTGCAAATAATGACAGTTTTACTTCCTCCTTTCCAATTTGGATACCTTTTATTTCTTTTTCTTGTTTGATCGCTGTGTCTAGGGCTTCTAATACTATGTTGAATAGAAGTCATGAATGCGGACATCCTTATCTTGTTTCCAATCTTAGTGGGAAAGCTTTTAGTTTTGCCCATTGAGTATGATGTTGGCCATAGGTTTTTCATATATGGTATTTATTATGTTGAGGTATGCTGACTTGGCAATTCCACTGCTGGGTTTATACCCTAGAAATAAAAAAAACAAAAAACACTAATTCAAAAGAACCTATGTACCTCAATGTTCATAGAAGCACAATTTACAATAGTCAAGTGCTGGAAGCAACCTAAGTGCCCATCAGTAAATGAGTGGATCAAAAAACGACGGTACATTTACACAATGGAATACTACACAGCAGAACGGAAGAAGGAGCTCCTACCCTTCATGATAGCACTGATGGAACTGGAGAGCATTATGCTAAGTGAAATAAACCAGGTGGTAAAAGACAAATACCATATGATCTCACCTACAAGTGGAACCTAATCAACAAAACAAATAAGCAAGCAAAATATAACCAGAGACATTGAAATAAAGAACTGACAGTAACCAGAGAGGAGTGGGGAGGAGGATAACGGGGGAAAGACGGGGAAGTATTGTCAAGGAACATGTATAAAGGACCCATCGACAAAGCTAGGGGATAGGATTGAGGGTGGGACGTGGGGATGGGTGGGGTGGGGGAAAGTGGTGGTGGAAAAATGGAGACAACTGTACCTGAACAGCAATTTAAAAAATACAGTAAACTCATGATAATGATGGGAATAGCATTCAGAGCTCTGTTAAAGGAAACTTTACTTTTATATTTTTTCCATTAAAAAATAAAGATAGATTTGTCCTGGCTGGGTTGCTTAGCTGGTTGGAGAATCATCCTAATACTCCAAGATCGTGGGTTTGATACCTGGTCAGGCCACATACAAGAATCAACCAATGAATGCATAAATAAGTAGAACAACAAATCTCTCTCTCTCAAATCAATAAATAAAAATTAAAAAACAATAAAGATTAATTGACAAAATACCCTTAGTCTTGGGTAATAGAAAAACAGTGGAATATATATATTCCATTGGCAAGCAACCCAGAAAGATCCCAGTGACCCATCTTGATTAATCATGCTTGTCCTTCTACGTAAGAGTGAACAGAGAATGACTAACCCTGTTCCAGACATTCAGCAACAATAAACTTTCTGGAGCATCTCCACAGGCCACCAGGTATGTAGATCAGATAAGAAATTGATATGGTATCTGTTCATGTGTTCTATAAAAATGCTGCAGAAGTTAGAGGTTTTTGTGCTTTGATGGGCTGGCGGAGGACATACTAGACCTGAAGCACTTGAGCTGGGTCTCAAGAGATGAGAGACGTGGAAGACAGAGAAGAAAAATTGCTGGGAGAACTGAATGAGCAAGAGCATGGAGAGGGACAAGGGGGATGTTCTGCAAAACATTCAATAGGCATTGCTTGCATGGAGAGTGTACTGGGAGGTGGGTGGGAAAAGGAGGTTGAGATCAGACTGTGGAGGAAATTAATTGCCAGGCTAAGGATTTTAGACTTTACTCAAAATGCAGCTAAAGCATGGCATAACCGGGGTGATAACTCAGGTCTTTCGGTGCCACGCTCCTCTCTGCCTCCGTCCTCTTCTCCTCTCCTGCCTCTTGATGTCTGTCTACAGGAAGTACACTGTTTCTCTTGGAAATGAGCTGATCTGGGCTCCAGTTCATGAAGCAGTTGTGTGCCTTGGCCAAATCACCTTTCTGTGTTCTGGTTTCTCAAATCCAAAATGAGATATTTGGAGCAAATATTTTCTGGCATTTTAACATGGAAGTAAACTTTCCGGAAGATTAATATAATGACAGTGTGTAAATGGACCACGAGGAGAAAAGAGGCATCTGTAGACCCAACAAAATCCTTCTGGTTGTGAGACTTGTCCTGAATATAACAGAATGTCTTTCATACAGAAAACACTTCCAGTGTCTTTCTCACCTTCAAAAACCATTTTAGGAAGCAAAGGTGCTTTGCTTTCATTTAATTTAACCATTGTGTACTGTATCTTCCTTACCATTGGGGCAGTTTCATATGTAAAATATTTTCTTCTTTAATGAAACATGTGCCTGTCATCAGGACTATTGATGAACTATTAAGTTCATCTTTTTTAATGTCTTGTCCATTTGAACTTTCACCTAATTCCTGGAATCCGTCCTAAGGCCAAATTCCCAAACGTCCACTTGTGTTTGTCTACAACACAAAACAGGTCTCAGGAAGGAGAGCAGAGTGGAGGAAAGGTAGCCAACCAAATGCTGGATCGTGTAAACTTTCCCTTGATGTGCCCGAAGTCTGCCAAACAAAAGTCCTTGAGGATCTTGAAGAATTCAAAACCATATATAAGATAAATAAATGCAAAAGACACATTTCCTAGTTGCATGGGGTCTCCCTGGATTTGTCCAGGTCCAAGTTTTTCCCTTGTTCTTTCCTTCATTGGTGTCAGGGGAGAATGGGGCCAGAGTGTGACCCTTTGCTGAAACATTATATACAAGGAGGGAAGAATAAAAGAATAAAACTGAGTCAGGTCCTAGGGGGATGTCAAAGCAAAAGTAAACATCTCCCTTGGAAAATAAACCTTTGCTCTTTCAAACCCCGGGTGCCTTCTTTTCAAAAATGAGCTGCTCAAGCTCTGATGTCATCCTTGAGTGGACCTCTTTGAAGAGAGTTAGCCAAACTAAACGAGCCATCCTAAGTGGTACCGATCATTTTATATTTTCATCAGTTACACATCTATTTATCTGGTCTTACTCACTACATGGTAAGTCCCTAAAAGGCAAATTTTAATATGGGTCTCAAAGGCTTATAATACAATGCCAACTATATGTAAGAGAAAAACCTCTGTGTATCCTACTCTCCACACTTCTGACACCAAACATGTGAATTTTCCCCACACCAGCCAGTTCTCCAACTCTCCAGACACCAACTGAGCAACCTTCAGTTCACGTATGACACTAGTCACAGGGAATTAGTACACACCCCCACAGGCCAAGGACTCAGTCCCATAAGACTGCCTCCCACTTCAGCTGCCAACTTTAAGCCCCAGGTTGTCACCTTTACTAATGACCAACTAGCTATACATTGAGGGGTCCCACAACCTCCTCCTTGGGTTTGATAATTTGTTAGAACAGCTTACAGAACATAGAAGAGTGCTTTACTTACCATTACCTCTACATTATAAAGAATAAAATGGAGGAACAGCCAAACGGAAGAGCTGCGCATCACCATCATTATCATCATCCCCATTTGACAGATGAGGAAACTGAGACTCAGAGTTAAGTGGCTCATCCAAGGTCATCTAGCTTGTGAGTAGTCCCGCTGGGGTGTGAGCCCCTGTAGTTGAGGGCCATTTGACTCACCCTTACCCTAGAAGGGCAAGAGCAGGAGGCAGATTAGGAAATGCCACTTTCAATATTTGCACCATTGGCTAACATTGAGGCAACAACAAATATTTTCAAGGAACGTGACAACAGTCCTCATCTGTCTTTGCTTTGAGCCTTGCTTTCCCCTGTTTCTCTTAAGCTCTGAGGAGAATTACCCACATCTGTGGTGCCCCCCTGACTTCAGATTAACCATGTGGCTGTCCTTTGACTCTGGAAACATCTTAAATTTCAGAAGCATGAACTCTTTCTTTCCTCCTCTCCAGGGTTTTCTTCCTATTCCTGCCTTCTTCTCACCTTTTCCTCCCTAAAGTTCTTTTCTCTCCTCCTTCCCCACAACTTATTTAGGCCTGAAAAGAAGCCAGGGAAAAGATATTTGCTTTGGGAGAAGAAGAGAAAAATAAAAGATGAACTAGCCAAGTGAAAGAATACTCCAATTTTCCACAAAGGCCTACTTCACGGAAAGATTGTTACTGATGGTCCTTTACAGCGGCCCTCTCTCTCTTTTCTTTAGGAAAAACAAAGTTGATGTAAACAGCTGGAGACTGTCACTTGAAAAACCCAGAAAGTAAGATGAATAAAACTTCCTGTTTTCCTCTCCTTCCCGGGCCTACAGGGGGTTGGCCTACAAGGCTACCTTCCAAACCAGATGTTTGATTCCCAAAGCTTGTTTCAGAGTCTCTGCATATCAATTATTCTTTACACAGCATGACCAAACCTTAGATTCTCTTACAATGAGCATGTTTCACTTCAACTCAGCGCCTGCTGGGACGCAGGTCCTCTTGGGAAAAGCAGGGTAAATGTGGCCAAACACGTGACATGTGACCAACAGTTAAATAATCACAATTGCAATTGTGTGCAACATTAACGGTGCCCCTCCCGTACATTGGGTACCAGGCTGAGATTCTAGGTTTAATCTTATCTAGTTTGAGTGACAACCCCGTAAGGGGTTACTATTACCGTCCCTGTTCTACAGGTCAGAAAATCAAGCCTCAGAGGGGACAGTCACCTGGCTCCATTTTCCATACCTAGTGCAGGTCCCCCTCCACCCCTTCCACACGCTCTACCTTGTTTTCTTTAGAAAAGAATCACAGGGGTAGAGACGCCCTTCTTTCTGGAAAGGGGCTGTTAGTGCCCGTGTCACTTTCTGCCCTGGACTGCGGGGCGTGTTGCTTTCCTCCTTTGCCTGTTCATCCTCTTGAAGGTTGGTCCGCCTCCTCTGAGGTCACGTCCAGCTGATGGGGCCCTGGGACCCACTGCCAGTAATAATACAGGCCCCTTCTAGCCTCTGCTCAGACTCTCTGGCCATGTCTTCTTCCCAGATATGTGACCCAGAGGAGGGAAGGCATGTCCCCTGTGTGGTAAAA